>VDFB02098031.1:0-14808 GCA_007258455.2 Sequoia sempervirens | reverse complement strand
TGTATGTTCATTTTTCTATTTTTGTTTTTCTTTCAAGTGTATCTTAATTGGACTTCAATTGAAAATTTAAAGTCATCTGTGCATTCTTCCCTGAGGTTTTGACATTAGGAGAGTTAGTTCCGAGACTAGCTTTCCCAACCTACCACAGTTTTTAATGATAGATTTGTAAAGGCATGTACTTTAGAGGACAAATTTGAAGATAAGGCCATCCTCAATTGGCTCTACAAAGATGAGGAAGCATCTAGATCGGCAAATATTAGCATAAAGACAGATCAATATGGAAAGGGAAAAGCAATATTAGAGAAAATGGGGTATGAAGGACAAGGACCTATTGGCAAAAGAAAAGAAGGAATTGTAGAACCCATCCAACCTTGCACACTTCAGCCAAAGTACAAGATAAGACTAGGTTATATAGGGGAAACAAAAGAAGAAAATACTCATAGAGTTGTAGAAAGAATCCTTCAAATGAGGGATAGTTCTGAAACAAATTCCAACGAATATGAGTGGGATTCTTTATTTGAAGAATCATACAAGGACATACCAATTGATGTCATAAAAGAGTATGCACCCACATGTGAGGAGGGACAAAGTTCAGGAACTAGACCCCTTGTATTTGGATAACAAAATATCGATGACTCAAGTGAGGATGGACAAATATCGAGTGAGATAAATGACTTGGAAGAGAGTAATATCATAGACCTTGACATCACCACTGAAAACTTTGATAGCATTGCCATTCGAACCCTTACTATCGTTGAGCTTAGCCAATATGATGACCTTTTACCCTTAATGCATCCTGAACTTATCGACTGGGAACTAATAGAACCTATCAATATTCCCATTTTTGCGAATGATGACGCTATCATAAATTTCCTTTGTTGTGACGAACCTGACACGAGTTCTAATCATAAATCTCATAACGACGCTTTGAGGCAGGAGGGTGTCAAATCTTTCAGTTGCAAAATTTAAAACATGAATAATGGATCTAATGGCGAAAACCATTTAATGGCAGCATTAGATCTTGAAAAAGTAAAAATAAATAACATATATGACGGTGAAAACCTCTCTAAGGCAATCGGTTCGATGGGAGATTTGACACCCTTCCCAAACACTATCATAAAAGATCATCAGTATTGGTGGAGCCTACACAATCTATCAATATTGGCACCACATAAAAGGAAAAGACTCTACATTTGGCAGCATCTATGACTGAACAAGAAACACCTGAATTCACCAAGTTATTTGAAGAAAGACATATTAAATTTGCTTGGTCTTACTCTGATATGTTAGGTTTAGACCCAGATCTTCTAATGCATCATTTATCTCTACCATTTGGGATAAAACCTGTAAAACAAAAACTAAGAAAAAATGCATCCACATATAGCCTTGATGGTAAAGGCCGAGCTGAAAAAGTTGTTAGATGCAAGATTCATCAAATCTATTGATTATCCTGAGTGGATTTCTAATATTGTACTTGTTTTTAAATCGGATAATAGTATCATAATATGTACTGACTTCAGAGATCTTAACAAGGCATGTCCAAAGGACGATTTTCCTTTACCAAACATTGACATTATTGTCAACTTAACAACAGGACATGCCATGTTATCACTAATGGATGGCTTCTCAAGGTATAACCAAATCAAAATAGCACCAGAGGATCAAGAGAAACAACATTCACATGTACATGGGGAACATTCTGCTGGAATGTCATGCCCTTTGGGTTGAAAAATGTAGGTGCCACATATCAGCAGGCAATGACCACCATTTTCCATGACATGATGCATACTTTTATGGAAGATTACGTGGGTGATATATTAGCAAAATCATATACCAGAGAAGGACATCTGGAGATTTTGGGAAAATTTACAAGACTAGAGAAGTTCAATGTTAGATTAAATCCTAAGAAATGTGTGTTCAATGTTACATCGACAAAGCTTCTAGGTTACATAGTTTCAAAAAAAGGCATCGATCTTGCCAAAGTCAAGGCAATAATGGAAATGCCACCATCAAAGAATATCAACAAACTACGATCTCTACAAGGCACGCTACAATCAATTAGGAGATTTATCTCCCAATTAGCAGACAAAAGTCATTCATTTAATCATTTGCTACATAAGAATGCCTTGTTCAAATGGGATCAAGGGTGTGAAACAAATTTCAATCAAATAAATAAATATCTGATGTCGCCACCCATCTAATGCCACCTACAGAAGAGAGACCCTTATTACTATACATAGCAACAACTGAGATTTCTTTGGGAGCTTTATTAGCAGAGGAAGATCCTGAGGGAAGGGAACATGTTGTTTATTATATCAGCAGGACTTTGAATGGTTATGAGATAAATTACACCTTCATTGAAAAAGCTTGTTTGGCAGTGGTATTTTCTACTCATCAGTTGTGGCATTATATGTTAACCCACATAGTCAAACTCATAGCAAAGATTGATCCGTTAAAGTATTTACTCAGCAAGGTGGCTCTAACAGGAAGACTAGCCAAGTGGGTCATGATCTTGAGTGAATTTGATATCCAGTATGTGGATAGAAGAGCCATCAAGGGTCAAGTAATAGCTGATCAGTTAGTTGAAGCTCCATTACCAAATGATAACCTGATGAACATTGAGTTTCCTGATGCAGACATTCTTATTGTGACAACACAACAATGGAGGCTTTATCTTGATGGGTCCTACACACAATGTGGGTTGGGTGTGGGAATTCTATTTGTTACACCTCAAGGACATACCATCCCAAAGTCCTATAGACTCATGTTTCCATGTACAAATAATGTAGCGGAATACGAGGTATTAATTATTGTCATCAAAGTGGTAGTTGAATGGAAAATCATAGAGCTACAAGTATATGGAGATTCATAACTAGTCATTTATTAGGTAAATGATGAATATCAGACAAAAGATGAGAAGTTGATGTCGTATAAGAAAATGGTGGATGATCTAAAAAATTATTGTGTGGATATCAAGTTTGAATAGATTCCCAAGGCAGAAAATAGAGCTACAAATGCTATGGCAACGATTGCTTCTCTCTTACAATTGCTAGAAAAGCAAGGTCGTTATGAGTTTATGGTGGAACAAGTGTCTAACCCTACTTATGATCATCGAGAATCTCAAACCATATGCCAATTATTTGACATTGAATACTCAATTTATGGAAAGACCTACGCTTACCTTAAAGACAATATCCTTCCTCCCGATCTTTCCGAAAACTAGAAACACAACTCCATTCACCAAACCGCATGACATACCTTAATTGTTGACATGCTTTATTGTCAAGGTCTAGATGGTACTCTCCTTCGGTGTCTAGAACATAGCAAGTCTGAGACAACTTTACGTTAGGTTCATAAAGGTATTTGTGGAACTCATTTAAGTGGACTAACCCTGGCAAAGAAATTCCTTTGTTTGGGATATTACTAGCCAAATATGGAGAAGGAGTCTTTTCAGTTTGTTAAGAAATGCCAAAAATATCATATCCATGGTAACCTAATCCATGCACTGGTGCAAGAATTACAATCGTTCACTTCAACATGGCCCTTTTGTCAGTGGGGACTGGACCTAGTAGGAAAGATTAATCCATCTTCATCCAATGGACACAAATTCATAATCACAACAACAAAATGCTTTACAAAGTGGATAGAAGTTGTTCCCTTAGCAATAATCACTCGAAAGTAGATTTCTTCTTTCGTTTTGAATTACATCATTTGTTGGTATGGCATACCTTAGTCCATTATCACAGGCAATGGTAAACCTTTTAAGAACCAATATGTCCAGGAACTATGTGAGAGGTTTCATATCCAACATCATTTTTCAACACTATACTATCCTCAAGGAAATGGCCAAGAAGAGGCTTCCAACAAAATAATTCTAAAAAATCTTGAAGAAGATTGTTAATGATGTTGGATGTGATTGACACGTTCAATTAAATCCTGCTCTTTGGGCATACCGAACTAGCATCAGAACACCTATAGGATCTACACCATATGCCTTGGTATATGGATCAGAGGCCATCCTACCTATTGAGTTGGAAATACCATCACTCTGTGTATCAATGAAGGGTATTATTACATATGAGGATTATAGAGTCTCTATACTTCAGGAACTGGAATTGTTGGATGAACGTTGTCAACAAGCTGTAAACCATTTGAAGGCATACCAACAGAGAATGTCCAGAAGCTACAATCATAGGGTAAAGCCTAGAGTCTTTCAAGTTGGTGACTTGCTCCTAAAAGAAAACCCTAGAAATCAATAGGACAGAGAAAAGAAAGGAAAATTTGAACCTAACTAAGCCAGGGTCCTTTTGTTCATATCGCTTATGGATCCGGTTTCCATCGATTGTCTACACCTATAATTTGTTTGATGAACATATCAATAGTATCCATCTAAGGAAATTTATACCCGGACCATCTAGTGTACTCTGAAATGGTTGCCTTGATGAAAACCTCGAAACAAAGTTCGGTGATAGAAAATACAAAAAGTCAAAAAAATAGAAAAATACAAAAAAAAATCCTAAAGAGAAAAAATACAAAAAAATCAAAAAGAGAAAAAATACAAAAAAAAGGTCATAAAGTCCTAAAAGTGCAATAAAACATGTAGTGAAACTGAAATAGGCGCTACTTGTGATTTAAACCAACAGTTCCATCTATTGGAGACATGTCATGGTCGTTCACTTTTGTAATCATTTTTGTCCATTATCATATCCTAGTAACGTGGTCATGTCTCACCCTAGCTTGGGAGAAAAATCCTGAACTCACTGGGGGCAATAAACTTCGAGCTTAATCAAATAGACAAACAACAGTTTGACAAACACAACAAACACAATGATCATAGGAAAATCCAACAAACATAATGATCATAGGAAAATCCTACATTGAACATACATCAAACATCATAACATTTCAGAAAATCAACCATCCACATCAAAACAACTTAAATCATATCAATCAAAACAACTGTAGATTGATGATACTCATTTGAATAATGATTTTATTGCTTTTAGCTTGAATGTTCAAATGTTGTACTTTAATTTTTGTTATCATTTCTTTGGAGCAACTCGATGATGTATTGAACTAGAAAAGTTAGGAAGGAGAATGGTATTTTATTTGTCTACTGTCTTTGAATTGATCATTATTTTTGTGTGAATTGTCGTAAGACGTGCTCTACAAAGTATCACTGATGACATTCAAAATTCACATATTAAAATGATTAATTCTTCTCTATTTACGCAAGAAATGCGAGGTCATCTCGATTTAATTATACCTAGATGCTTGTGTTAACTTGCAATATCAAAAATCATGAAAGTAGTACTTAGGTCACCATTGGCCTAAATTATAGCATTGATGCTTGTACTCACTTTCAACATTTTAAAGCTTAGTGATTATAAAAAGCACAATAAATGGACTATTAAGATGCCAATGCTTGCATATAGATTTGCATGGTAAAATTAGATTATATTCATGTTAGTTTTGCATCTGCAGAGTATTTGTTACAAAGATTGGTGAAGAATTCAAAAATGATGTTATATTTTCTCATTAATGGATTGAGTATAATTGACATTAACAAAAACATCATCATTATCATATAATGCATAATCATTTTCATTACATGCATTAGAAATTATTATTATATCATTTAAATCATTCATACATTGCATCATATCATGTTTTTGATATCATCACATCATCTAAATTGCATAAGGAAAATATAAAAAACAAATCATCTACATAATTGCATTTTATTAACATTATCATATAATACATCATCCTTTCGAAGTATCATCATATTGAGCATTCATTGCATCATATATTTGCATTTGAAATATCAAAGATATAGTGCATTATATTCCATTTTCATCATCATGCCATTTATCATAGAAACATCATATCTAAAATCATACATATAGATGCATTTTCATATCATATACATATATCCATTATCATACAACTATCATCATGCATCCATACATCATCATTATTCACATAATCACATTTAACCATCATAGATAAAACATCATAAAATCATAACATATCATCATGATCATAAATGACATCCATCACAGTATCATATAGATCATCACATGGCATATAGAACATAGGAATTGAATGCATTCATCATGGAACCATATAGACTCATATAAATTGATAAAATCCATCGCATATCATCTAAAGCTCAAAATCATAATGTCAAGTATACAATGATGTTTGAAATGTAAAGAGATACAGCATAAAAAATGGTTGTGAATTAAAAATCTGGAGTATACATCATGTCTCAAAATATATCATAAAATCCAATCATAGGGCTATGTGTTGCTAGCCCTAGACAGTGTCGACATCTCTGGACCGGTACCTCCCCTACCAGATGTACTAGGATCTCTCGGATCTCTGTGTGGAGGCTATGTCACCCGCGCTAATAGTCCTAGAATGAGTCTTGGTTGATTGAGACTAGGAATAACTGACTCTATGCTCGGAGGGAACTGCATCATGGTAATGACCTCTATAATACTCTGCCTCTCTACCCATGCAAAGAACCTCTCTCATATAATCAACCATAGAGGTACCATCGACCAATCTCTGTAATCTCTCAGTTATCAACTGAGCCTGCTCTACAGCTTGTCGGACTGCATGTCTCTCAGGTGTCAACGAGGCAATCTGTGTCTGGGCAGCTGATAACTATCCCTGTACCTGAGCAAGAGTCTATACATGAGACTGGGCCTATGTTTGCATCTGGGTTTGTGTCTGCACCAATAAATCCCGAGCCTATATCAGCTACCCCTGGAAGGTCTGCACTTGCACCTATAAACTCGCGATTTGAGTCTGCTGATGTTGTGAAGGTACCCCAATATACACACGCTGCTCGGTAGGAGCTATTAGTGATCACCTCTTACGAGGCACCATATAGTCATAGACATCCTAGGTTGGACTTGATCCACCTGCACCTAATCCACCTGCCCCCCTACCATCATCTCCATCATCTCCATCATCTCCATCTCCCTCCTCATGACTACTACTCTCCTCATCACCATTGCTCTCAACATCCTCCTCCTCACCACCCTCCTCTCTCCTCTCTCCTCTGTCGACGACCATGTGCAACAACAACCTCCTCCTCACCAGGTAGTGGCACTAGCTTATCAGGAATAGAAATCCATGGAAAAGGATGTAGGGCTAGGTACTCTACATAATCGGCTATGATAGGTGGCTCAATAATCTCAGGACAAATCTCCCAAACCAAAGGTTGTAAGGCCAGGTACTCCTAGACTGCAAAATCATATGAAAGGCAAGGTCCCCACTCAGTAGAATCAATCTGACGCTAGGCGTAATGTGCAACACCTTGGGGCATACCCTATACGATGCCATACTATTTGAGCACTCTCTTGAACAAAAATATCTCCAACACCCAACGAGTCCTACCAATCAACAACATAGACTAACAAAGATATGGCATCTTTGTGTCATTGTCATCCCAGTGCTCACAATCTAGATAAGGCCGATATGTAACAACCTCTACATCATCTAAGACTCTCCTCCAATGCTCCAACTTACCCAATCTAGTTTGAGTAATTTGACCTGCGTATATATGCATGTATTGCCTCATGGCGGGTCATTGTTTGACCATCACTAGACGCGTAACAACTATATGCTCCCATGCCCACACCTAAAGTAATGTAACCCCAAAAGATAATCTGCGACCTCAAAGGTAGACCACCTGATGCAAATCGTGGTAAATATGAGCGAGCATACACATGCCCCGTGCATATCTGGTACCGTGTACAATCATACTCTCCAACACACGGCCCCAACCAATAGAAAATCCCTTTGACCAACGATCAGGAAAAAGGAACCCTCCAATAAAACCAACAAGTACTGAAGATGGGGTGGCATAGGTATCCAACATCTCATGCCCCATGGAATATCATATCCATAAATCATATCATCCTGGAACACTTTGTGTAGAGCATCGGTCCTGCCCTGCTCTGAAGAATCATAAACTACTATATCACCAACAATGGGTATCCTCAAAATCTTCCAAACATCCTCAGGGGTGACTGTCATCTCGCCAGTAGGAAGGTGGAAGGTATTATGCTCGTTGTGCCACCTCTTTGCTAGAGTTGTCAGGAGACCTCAATTAATCCTAATCTTGGGCATAGATAGAAGAGAGGATAAACCACAATGTGTGATGACTGTTGTGTTAGGCTGCACTAGCTGTGGTATCAAATCAAATGTCCTAGGAAGCCGATTTCAAATATGTAGGTTTGCAAATGACTCCTATCATCACAAAATATTGAAAGTCAGTAATCATTGTCAATTTATCAAACATCAATCAGCCTATCAAATATAATCAACTCTGGTGAGATTTTAATCAAATATCGTGAGTAAACTATCAATTGTACCTCACCTATCATGAGGAAAATCATCAAACTATCATTGAACCTCACCTATCATGAGGTCAATCATCAGTCTAAAATTGTACCTCGCCTATCATGAGGTCAATTAATCATCAAACCTCGCCTATCATGAGGTTGAACATCATCTACTCTATCAGGATCATCAATCATATCAAATCAATGACTGACACGATAAAAAATTGACACAATCCAGGATAAAATTGACAAACTCTATCATTCTGACTTAGATGTGCCAAAACAATGTTTTTATGCGTCACAACATTCAATGTGCCATTAAAACATTTCAATGCGCTAAAACAAGCGATCAATGCGCTAAAACATTGTATGCGACATTTCAAGAGGCCAATGCGCCATTTTAGGCTGTCTATGTGTTGAACTAACAGATGCGCTACTTAAGCCTATGGATGCACTACAAAATATGACCTATGCGCTAAAAATATGGATGCGCTATTTCATCCTATCTATGCACTACAAAAATTGATCAATGCACAAAACTATTGGATGCGCTAAAACAAACATTACATGCGCTACTGCGGGCTACGTATGCGCTAAAAGAATTTAAAACATTTAAAATTGAAATAAACGTGCAAAAAACAAAAAAATGCAAAAAATGAAGAGGTTCACAAGTACATATCGAAGGTCTGTAGGCGGTCGAGCGGTTGTGTCGACGCACGCGCTCAAAACAGTGAGTGTGGTAGGGGATTGACAGTTTGCTCCAAATTGGCTAAAAATCACACTTACTCTCAAATTTCAAAACTCAACATGCACAAATGAATTCAAAATCAACCTTTTAGCTTTTTAATAAGTTAATTAAGGGGGTATTTTGGTGGGATTTTTTTAATTTCTTTTCCAAGGAGCTTAATTCAAAATTCATCACAGGGGCATTTTACGAAACTATTTTGTCGGGAGATAAATCGTTGCTTCATCAAATCTTCATAACATCATCAAAAATCACACAAATCATAAAAAAATGAAAAATTCCAAAAAAATTTCCAAAAAATAAAAAAATTCATCAATTTATCTCCCAAGGGGGCATATATCCATCATCACAACAAAATCCACATTTGGGGCATATCGAGTTTTTTTCATTAGTACTACTAGCAGCCACAAAATTTTCTTTGAAGCAGTGTGTAGACACATCACTTCAAAGAGGGGCAAAATGTATACACCTAAAAATGGTCTAGATAATCTAATTAATTAAATACAATTTATTTGATTAATTAACCGTTAATTCCTCTACTATTAAATAAATATAAATATTTATTTATAGTTCACTTTTAATTCTTCCATCTTAATCACATCATTTCATCTAAATTAAATAAACAAGTTTCATATTTTGTTTTATTTAATTATCATATTTTCTTCCATATTTATTTAATAAACATAGACTTCTATAGTTTTGTTTTATTGAATTAAATATCTTATTTTCCTAAAAATTGAATAAATCTAAAATATTCAATTGAAATATATTCTACAGCTATTTCCTCTTTTCACTCAAATTGTGCACCTACCAAATTAGATATGAAATGTCTAATTTAATTCATCTCAACCTTCACGGACAAATTTGGAGACAAATTTACAGGTGAATTTCTTTATCTTCTTCCATTGATTCTCCCTATCATCTAGCTGAATGTTTTTGTGGGGAGGAACAATCTCCATAATCAGCTTAGGCTTCTTAATCCTTCACCATTCAATTCTTCAAATCAAATCTAGACCTTTGCTTTGCTGCCCCTTCACAAATGTGCTGTCGGGAATCTATAAATACAACCTTTGTCTACAGGGAAAGGATCCCAACTTTGTGCAAACTTACTTTGTAGAAATACCAATTGAGAAATCAAGCATCTTAGCCATAAGCAATTATCATTTAGCAATAGTTATAACAAGCATTTTATAATAGAATCAATATCATGGCTTTTCATTTAGCTGCATCATAGTTTACTGTAGCTTCTTTCATTAAGTTTCATGTTAGTTTAGATTACAATAGTTTCATCATTATCATTTAGACATCATCATATAGGATTAGATTATTTCATTCAACAACATCTCATTTTCTAGATTGACATTTTAACAGTCATAATGCTTATGAAATCTGAGAGCCCGGTGACTTAATAAATCTTTAGAGATAGAGAGCAATATGACACTTTCAGTAGATTCTTACTTTAAATTAGTTTAATTGTTGCTTGAATCTTTGATATAATGTCTTATTGATTGTGTTAGTTGATCATTTACTCACATTTTACTCACATAGGTTAATTAAGACAATTCATTTCCAATCAATTTTTAAGACTCTAAGGGATACAAATCAAGGTCTAATTGACTCACCTTCATGGTTGAAAGTCAATCTAATCACCTTGTTGATTTGCATCCTAATTTTCTCTTGAAAAATGCTTGATCCTAGTGTTTTATGCATTAGACCTAAGATCCCTTTTTCATCAAAACAATAATATACCACCAAGAGACGTGAACATGTAACAAACGTGGGATAATAGGAGTTATAATCACATGTGTGAATTACATTTCCACCAAAAAAGAAACTACAAGTTAAAAGATGCAAGTGCAACCTAACCAATTATATCCCTACCTATCCTATATCCACATTAATAAAATAAAGTAAATATCTAAGTACAAGAAATAAATATGCACCAAAAACCCATGAGTTTCAAAATTTACACATGACAAGTGTACTTAAAATAGACTATAATAGAATATTTTGATGTTGATGAGGCCAAAGATAACCTATTAGACAATTGACCCAACCAATTTAGCTTTTTTGTATTCATTGTTGGATGGACGAGTTGTGTGGTTGGTGGCTGCGGTGACAGGAGTCAGCCCATTGATGGAAGAATGGAACACGGAGACATTGGGCGGTTCTGGCTTTCTTATCCTGTGGGGGAGTGGTGCTTCATTGATGTGGAATGAGTGACCCTTTCCCAATCGAGAATAATAGGCTTGTTTCGGTGTTTCCTTAGAGAATTGATGAAATCGATGAGAGATATGTGATAATTTACATGATTTAAATTCTAAATTAACATGATATATGCTAAGATGATCGATATGGGTGTATGCAAATATACTCTAAATGTATGCAAGCTTCAAAATATTAAAATCCTAATTAACAAATAAGCTAAATGTATGCATCTATGTTATCATGGAAGCCATTAATGGAAGCTAAGCTAACATGGTGCAATTAAAATAAGCTAAAATTATGCTAAATGTGAGTGCAATTAAGAGTGATTTTAACAACACAAGTTTGATGTCTCCAAATAGTGACCTATTTATAGGAAAGCAAATGAAAAATGAAGGGCTAAGATTGAAAAAGCTAATCAATGGTCAAAAAGGAAAGACGATGGAGGCATGGATCATGGATTCTCATCAAGGGATGAGACTTAATCAAGGGTTCTCATTCCTTCAAACAAACACACTTTTAACCTGTACAAGAGGTCACAAGTTAACTTGCACAAGAAGTTTTGAGTTAACTTACACATGAAGTTTTGTAAGAATATTCCCTTTTTCAAATGAGTGAGGATAAAGAACATTCTTTAGAATATTCTCATGGGTGAGGAAATAGATATTTTGCAAATTAAAACAAAGTTTAATTTTGCAAAAGGGGAAGGAATATTCCCCTTTTGGAGGAATGTGCAAAGGAGGAATATTCCCTTGGAATATTCTCTTGCAAGTGTGAGAATTAGTAATTTGATAATCAAAACAAAGTTTCAATTATGCAAATTAGGGGAATTATATGATATTCATTAAATAATTAATTTAATGGAGATCAAACAAAAAAGAAATGGACGAGATTGATTTGATTTATCAATGGTTACAAATGAAAGGAGGATGAAACATGGATCAAGGATTCTCATCAATGGATGAGAATCAAAGATCACATGGATCAAGAAAAGATCAAGGGCTCACAATCATGCAAACAAACACACTTTGCAACAACTTTAAAAAGTTGTTTTAAAGTTTATTTGGAGTAATCACTACCTTTTTTTTGGAGGAAAATAGGAGAATGTTTCTTTGGAATATTCCCTATGCAAGTGGATGAGAGGTAAATTAGCAATTTAGGTTTTTGAATGAAACAATTTAGATGTACAGATGAGGGCTAGGGATATTAAAACAATTGGCCATTTATTTCCAGCAAGGATGAAAATGGTGTTTAGTGAGAAACCAATGATTTGGGTGCCCCAATTCAAACCAAGAAGGTATTAGATTAAAATAATATTTGTACATTGTTATTAAGTGAGCTGAAAATAGGGCGTGAGGTGGGTGGGACTTGGGGTTGAGGTTAGGGTTCTGGTTTGGAGGTTGAGGGTTTGGGAGTTTGAAGTGGTTGGAAGAACGTTGGAAGATGGTTGGGAGGAATGTTGGTAGTTAAGAGTAGGTGGGTGAAGGTTGGGGGCAGGTGGCAGGGGTAAAAGTGGGACAGGTGTCTTAGTAAGCCTCACAGTCCAAAGTAAAGTATTTCTTTGATTCATCTACCTTAGTTTTGTAAAAGACACATATCCTCTTCTCTAAATTTTCTTTTATTCTCTTTTGTTTGCTTGTTTCATATTGAAGATGATAAAAATTAATCTTCAATTACACTATGAACATTTTTTTCTTTCCAAGTGATATTTTCCCCTATCTAGGCCTTTAGGTGTTGATAATATACAGGGTTAAATTCATCTAGATATTGTTTTTTCATTCTCTCTAAATCCTTTTCACAAAAAATGACACAAAATTTATCCATAACAAGTGACTTTATGTCTTTATTATTATTTATACATGCATTCAAGTTGATAGTCTATTTGCTCATCTATTTGTTGTTTTATTTTATTAAGTCTTGTTTCTCTCGTGCAATATTTCTTTGGAGATGATTTTAGGCCATCTAGTTGCCATAGTTGCTCATTCTTTTATAAATGTTTTAAGGGATGAACCATAGAAACTACCTCAATAGGGGAGTCACCAATTTCTATTAGAAGAAATTCATAGGGAACCAAAGCTTTTAGTTTGGATTTGCTTGTATCAAACACTTTTGAATATTCTTTGTTTTCCCTTTTTTTATGTTGATAGCCCACACTTCATCTCCATAAATCACCACTAGGATTACTAATAGCTTGAATAGTTTTCCAATCCTATAACTCAACCTCTCTACTTTTGTTCTATAAAACAAAAAGAGTCTCCAACCTTGCAAAATGTTCTTCCTTCTACAAGTTTTCCAACAAAGCTTGTTGTTGAAGTCTATCCTAAGATATTTGTACTTTGCTACTTCTTTTAGGAAATCCCCTTCAAAATAAAAGTTAAGCTATTTTTTTTTTTTCGATTGGAGAAGATCAAGATCTTGCTCTTACTAGTGTCACATGCATACCCACCTTCTTGCAAAAGTACTTGAAGGCCCTTAAGTGCTTAGTTGGCTCTTGAACATACCTTGCAATTAAAATGAGATCATCCATGTATAAAATAAACCTCACAAAATATTCTCCCAAAAGAGTTAAATGTCCCCTCTTTGTAGATTTATCCATTCTTTTAATTTGTCGATGTATAAGCCACACAAGGTAGGGGATAAAGGGCATCCTTGTGTCACTTTTACGTAACTCCTAAAGCTTTTTAAAAGATGCACTTGAGTTTTAAATTTTTTATTCAAACCATCTAATAAAGCTTATGAACTATTGCTCTATATTGTTGTAGAATGCTTAGAACTTCCATTTTGCTCTATAATTTACTTTTGGGTACCATGTCAAAAGCTTTCCTAAAGTCCACTATATAACACTAAGCTTTCTCTTTTTTCTTTCTTTCATATTTTTGATGTGTTAAAGTAATGCCATGATCTATCATTATTTGTTTTGGTTTACTTGCCCTTATGCCCTCTTCTCTTTTTCTTCTACCCACTCACTAATTCTATTCTTTATCATGCTTCCAAACAACTTGACAAATAGTGGATTGATCATGATGGTTTAGTAGTTAGATGGATTGTTTACATCACTTGTTTTAGAGAGAGGCATTGTTAGATTTGTTGTCCAAACTTTGGAAAACCACACTAAATGATATTGTTGAATATCTTCCTAATTTGAGGGGCTAGATTTTTTATTCCCTATTTTAAGTCCCTTGCTTGTCAATGATCTATGTTGCAAATCTTACATGAACACAATTTCTTTGTCGTCAATGTTTTGTAAAGTGAATAGTTCTACTCCAAGATTAGAGAATGACCACTTACTTCGATTCTTACTCATACAATTTTAAGTTCCTTGCTTGTCAATGATCTATGTTGCATGAACCTAACTTCTCCCTCGTCAATATCTTGTAAAGTGAATAGATCTACTTCAAAATTAGAAAATGAACCACTTACTTCGATTCTTACTCATAGAATTTCTTTACATATTCTAAAAAATCTAGAATTTAACAATTATTCTTAACTATAATA
>VDFB02098029.1:0-39992 GCA_007258455.2 Sequoia sempervirens | reverse complement strand
CTCGTCGTTTTTGTAGTGTGACGTGTCTAGACACTAGCACACCGCGTGGACGTCCATGCACTACACTAGCATCCTGAGATGTTTTAACACTCAAACAACTATCTCTGAGCATGCTTGCCACTTTTTCTCACCTTTTGTCAATGGTAACAACCCGAGACACCTTGTAACGACTGGAGAAGCTTCTTTTCTCTCCTTAAAAGTAGTCTTTTCACTCCATTTGCATCTTCTAACTTCTTCTAGCTCTAGCCTTCCAAAATTTAGCTTCACTCCTAACTTCTTCTCTTCTTCTCCCATCTTTCTCTTGCTTGTACATCTTTATTTCTTGCTACAACATTTCCTCAAGCTCCTATAGCACCCTCTACCACACTTCTAGCTCTTGTAGTTATCTTTCCCTCACATTCTCACAACACTCTTTGAGCTCTTGGATCTTATAGCTTCATCTTTTTCACTTCATGCTTGTGAGAATCTTGGGATTCCACACCCCTCATATATTGTATCTTTGCTTCATGATACAGGTTCTCCTCCTCAAGTGGGGATTGTTTTTATCACCTCTTTTGTGATATAGATTCTCCTCCTCGAGCGGGGATTGCTTTTATAACTCACACTTGGTGGTGAGGGTTCTACTCTTGCACGGGTTTTTATTTCACCACACATATTTTCCATTTTGGTTACACTCTCTCTTTCTATCTTGGCTATCCATGGAGGTGGGAACACCAAAATGGGGTTTGACTGAGGCAAACCCCTATATAGCCCCAACAATTTCTCCAAATGTCTTACAAATGCAAGTTTTGAAGAAATTCACTTGTTGGAGGATTCATCACTCATGCAGTTGTAAGTATTTCCTTTCTCCCTCCTATCTTTATCAGTTCTACTTCATTTTATTATAGTTCTCTTACATTTTGTTGCTTTATCACATTTTGTCAGTTCTAAGCAATTAGAGTAGAAGTAGAGCCACTTTGCATTCTCTGTGATATTCTCACTTTCTAGTCTGTACAGGATGCCAACACACCTCCAAGATGCTAGCACACTGTGTTGTCATCCATTTTGTGCATTGCCATCCTTTAGCTAAGAGCTTGTTAGTTTGTCTAAAGAATGTTCATGACCTGCTCTTTTGGATTCTAGAACTCTCACCCCCATTCCTGAGGTAGTTTAGGATAGTTCACCCCATGAGAAGTTCTCTGAATGAAGAGAACTTGTGAGTAGCAAATCCCCCTCTTCTACATTTTGGTGAACCTGACGTGAAGCAGGTATCTTTTTCAAAAAACTAGGAATTTATTTACCCCTACTTGGTGGGGTCATAACTTTTGACTCGGTGCTCAAAATTCAAAACCGTTTGCACCATTGGAAAGGTCTCCTGGAGAGCTAGTTCAATCCCTAAAATACTAGTTCCTTTGACAATCAAATTTTAGGGAACAACACAATTTTCAACCTCAAATTCCACTTTTAAGACTTTGAAAATGCAAATTGTAACTAGAAAATAGAAAATACCAAAAAAATTGTAATGAGTTTAATATCTTCTTTTATTAGTTCAGTATCCAATTTTGTTCAAAATGTTAATGATATTCCATTTCATGCATGTGATAATGACCTAGCTTTACCCATGTCACTTGGTATCTTTGATCCTTCTCACCAAAGTACTCTTGCTTCAGAGGACATCTTGTTGCAAGAAGATGAAATCATGGATACCTTTCTTAATGTCACTTTATCTTCTCTTCATTCCAATGCACTCTCTTTTAGAGATGGTGTTTCTGTGAATGATGAATTTACTCTTTATTCAAATGCACTCTCTTCTAGAAATGGTGCGTTTGTGAATGAGGAATCTTATCCTTGTAGTGATGCACTCTCTTCTAGAGATGATGCATTAGTGAATGGTGAACCTCCTTCCACATTTGATTCTCCTTGGATCAATGTTGAGAATGTTTCTTCAAATAATTATTCCACATTTGATCTTGTTTGGATTGATGTCAAGAATATGTCTTCAAATAATTATTCTACTAGTTGCGATGATTTTGTAAATGTAATATGTGTCTCCACTGCCCCTCAAAGGCCTAAGAGACTGGTCGTTTATGTGACTACAACTAGACCTTCTCCTAAGAGGATTTGTTCTATCTGATAGTGATTCTCCTAATCTTTCTAAGGCTCCCTCTTATAGAGCAGTAGCCCATACCTATAAGAATAAAATGAATAAACATCCAAGCCTTCCTCAAGCACCTAAACCTACAACTAAAGCACTTGGTGATTACGATCTTGTCGCACAACCTAGAATTACTCCATATAAGATCTCACTATGGGACTTTCTCTTGTCTGCTCCGGGGGTGATCCCAAAATAATGGGTTATAGTTTTTGGCCAAACTTGACATTAAAATCAGGATTTTTCACTAGATATTCACTTTCTTACACCTATAGCAACTAAACCATTAAGAATTTGAAGATGAATCAAACTAGTTATTTGTTAGATATTTTGTGTAGATTCTTATAATATCTTTTTAAAAAAATAAAAAAATAAATTGTGAATCATTTTATGTAATTTTAAATAACTTGTTTTTTCTACTAATCATTTTTTTTAAAAAGTGATGTTTACTTCGGATTGCATAACTTTTTTTATAGATAGGATACAATTCTAATTTTTTATATATAATTTTTTCACACCAATATCTAGTGCATGAATATTTTTTCATAATTTTTTGTTGCATAATTTTTAATTAATTAATTTTCCAAGTTAGAGTAATTATAATTTTGACAGAGGTGTACTTTGGCCTACATAACTTTTTTTGTATTCATTTGAATTAACTTATTCTTTTTTTGTTGGAATAAGGATTCAATACCTAGTGCACATTTATCTTTTAGATTTCTTTTCTCTATTTTTCTAAATTTTTTTGTATGTGTCAAACAAAGAACTTGATGTTCATTGAAAATCTTACATTCACAAGAAATAAAAAATAAAAATAATAATCAAATTAAACATATTTAAAATTATACTTTTTGGGAAGCTTATAATAAGGGCTACATGCTTACAAAACATAAATATTAAATGAATTCATTTGATCACCCAAAAGGTAAATCAAAAGTGGTTTTTTATTAGAATTTGTATAGGTTTAGAGGAGACTCGATTATAGGTATGGTGTAAATCTAACAAGGTTCCATCCAAGGGGGATTGATCTAAGGGTTTTGATCAATCCCTTTTTAATTAAAATCATTTAAATGTAACCTTTAAAGTCTTAAATCATTGTATTTTCTAAAAATATGCGATTGCAAAAGACCCTATTGCCTTCTTTCGCTAGGTCGTCAGATGTTGATGCATTGATGGCGTATATTCATGCATATTCACCAAATATTATGTTCTATCTGCAGGAACTCCCACCTTCGAAAATACAAAAGTAAGAGGACCCTTTAATTATCATAGTTAACATTAATAAAATTGGCATTAGACATACTCTCATTGAAACTAGATTAGTACTCAATGTATGTAGCATTGATCTATTACCTAAGATTAATATTGATTCGTCTTCTCCTAATACTTCTTCTATTGTTATTTGTGGGTTCGATAATGTTAGGCGATAAGCTCTAGATACAATTGATTTACCTTTGCAACTTGGACCTATTACTATACCCACCCTTGTATATGTTATGTTAGAAATGTTACCATATAACCTTCTTCTTGGTAGACCATGGATTCATGCTATGGCTACAGTCCCACCTACCTTGCATAAATCTTTTAAGTTCATTTGTAATAATCACGTAGTCACAGTTAAGGCTAACCTTGAGGCTATGCACTTATGTGAGATGGCAGTTGCTGGTTAGGTTTCAGTTGTGCCTACTCTTATCCCTTCAGTGTCTTCCAATGTGTTGATGTTTACTCCAGTAAAACCTATTATGAAGGATACTCTTGAGATAAATGTCCCTGAAGAAGATCCTTCTAAATCAAGGAGTCCTAAGTGTGCTCCTTCTACCTCTTCTCAAAGGAATGCATGTCTTGGTGATGATTGTAATTCTCTAGACTTTACAAAATGCTTCAATGGAGAAGGTAAAGTCACACCGATTTACTTAGACCTTCCAATAACATCATCTGCACCCATTAGCGAAGATGAATATTCTTTTGTATCGCGAGGTAAGGTGAATGAAAATTGTAATGTTCTTGGTGTTGATCCTCCTTTTGAGGAAGATGATCACACTTCTATTAAGGAGGTTAATGTTGGTAGTCCTATCGGGAAAGATAATGGTGATCTCGTAGAAGAGTATGATCCCCCTAGCAGGAATAATACTCTCCATGAGAATCCTCCATTGTCTTTGATCTTCATATCTTCTTCTTGTGAGTAGTCTATATTTTCTCCATAAGAGAAAGGGTTTCTTCCTACTCCTCATTCTTTATCTAAGAAAGAGTGTATCTTTTTGAGGCTTCTCAAAGCCCGCTTGATCACTCTTCCTTCTCCTACACATAAGAAATCACATAAGCATGATAAAGAAAAACATTCCTTCTATGCATACGATTGAGTGCCTGGCCATTCCACTAGTGAATGTAAGGCCTTGAAGGATAAAATACAACACCTTCTTAATTTAGGTGCCATCAAACTTCTATTTGATTGATACACCTACCTTTACTTTGCATGACAAGTGATATCGAGGTTTACCTCTATTCTATATGTTCTAAGTATCTTGCATTGTTCTCCTCCCTTGTATGTTGGGGGTAGTGGTAACCTATTCTGGAGATGTGCATCCTTCTAAGGACCCCCTCCTTTCTCTTTATCTTTTGAATGAAGAATCCCTTACATGGACCCCTTTTTCTCTTGAAGAGTTCCCAAGGGACCCTCCTTTGAAAGCTTTTAACTCAAATGAATTCTTTGCATATAGCTTGGGGGCAGCCTGACTAGACCTTGCTTTTCAAAGTGCATACCTTGAGTGGACCCCTCTTTTTTTGAAGGGTTCTTGAGGGATCCCTTTGAAATATTTCTAATCTATCGACGTTCTGCATGACTGTCTACTTACTTTCCTACGTGGTTGCTTTCACTTTGCGGGTGTTTTCGTGAAGCGGCTTTCTGACTCTACGAAGTCTCATTTCCTTGGGTTTCCTCCATGTGAGAGATCTTGGGGGATACCTCCTTATAGGTCTACAGGTCTGTAGGGCACTCCTTCTAAGCTTCCTCCATTTGAGAAATCTTGGGAGTGGCTCCCCTACAGGTTTGCAGGTCTATAGGGTGATTTCTTTGAGTTTCCTCCATGTGAGAGATCTTGGGGGATACCTCCCTGTAGGTCTACAGGTTTCTAGGGAACTTTCCTAGGTTTCCTTCATGCAAGAGATCTTGAAGGAAACCTTCCCTTCAGGTCTATAGGTCAGTAGGGTGCTTTCCTAGCTTCCTCCATGTGAGAGATCTTGGGGGACACTTCCTTGTAGGTTTACAGGCATGTAAGGCACTTTTCTAGGTATCCTCCATGTGACAGTTCTTGGGGGACACCTTCCTTGAAGGTCTATAGGTCTGTAAGGCACCTTTTTGGGTATCCTTCATGTGAGAGATCTTGGAGGACACCTTCCTTGTAGGTATATGGGCCTGTGAGGTGCTTACATTCTAAAAATTCTCTTTCTTCTCAATTGTATATACCAGATCAAAGAATTACATCTTCATCCTGAGTATATACCCTTCCTTTCTTCATTTTAGATTTCTTCTATGTGTTATTGTTTTGGGATGACGCATACTACTAAAACAACCTTCTACATCAAGGTCTCTTTACTTTGTTGACTTGAATCCTTTAACTTTTTTATGTTCTAACATTGTTGTCTAGTGCAGGTTTTTCTTGTCTAATGCATTTATTTTGCAGATCTTTCGCCTAGGGGCATGCTTCCATGGTTTGAAGGATTACTTTCTTCCTCTACAACATCCTTTCGGCATATGATGTTATTTTTTTTTAGTAGATTTTCTTTGGCATGCATATTAATATAGATTCATATGCCCGCTAAGGTGGGGGAAAAATGTATAGTCATAAAATTGCACCCCTCACAATTTCACATATATTCTTGCATCCGCTTTAGTGTCCACTCCCTTAGAATTTGTGTAGGCTCATTTTATCCCTTGCATAAACCTTTTTCCCTTCATAGGATGCTCCAACACCCCTTTTCAACAACTACCATCGCGCATCTACTTTTCATCGAGCATTATGCTTTTCCCATTCTCATCATTTTTTTAGTGTGACGTGTCCAAATACTAGCGTGCCACACAAATTTCCATGCACTGTGCTAGCATCTTACAACATTTTAACGCTCAAATAGTTATCTTCAAGAATGCTTTCCACTTGTACTCACCTTTTATTGGTGGTAACAACCCAGGACACCTTGTAACGACTGGAGAAGCTTCTTTTATCTCCTTTAAAGTAGTATTTTCACTCCATTTGCATCTTCTAACTTCTACTAGCTCCAGTCTTCCAAATTTTAGTTTCACTCCTAACTTATTCTCTTCTTCTCCCATCTTGGTCTTGCTTGCATAGCTCCATTGCTTGCTACAATAAAATTTCCTCAAGCTCCTATAGCACCTTCTACCACACTTCTAGCTCTTGTAGCTATCCTTCCCTCACATTCTCACAACACTCTTTGAAGTCTTGCCTCTTGCAGCTTCATCTCCTTCACTTCATGCTTATGAGGATCTTGGGTTTCCAAATCCCTCATCTATTGTATCTTTGCTTCATGATACAGGTTCTCCTCCTAGAGCGGGGATTGCTTTTAATACCTCTTTTGTGATATGGGTTATCCTCCTCGAGCAGGGATTTCTTTTATCACTCACACTTGGTGGTTCAGGTTCTACTCCTAAGCGGGTTTTGCTTTCACTACCCACATTTTCCATTTCGGTTACACTCTCTCTTTCTATCTTGGTTTTTCGTGGAGGTGGGAACACTAAAATGGGGGTTTGACTGAGGAAAACCCCTATACAACCCCAACAATTTCTCTAGATGTCTTATAGACGCAGATTTTGAAGAAATTCACTTGTTGGAGGATTCATCAAGTATTTCCTTTCTTCTTCTTATCTTTATCAATTTTACTTCATTTTATTGTAGTTCTATTACATTTTGTTGCTTTATCACATTTTGTAAGTTCTAAGCAATCAGAGTAGAAATAGCCACTTTTCCTTCTCTGTGATATTCTTGCTTTCTAGTTTGTACGGGATGCCAACATGCCTCTGAGATGCCAGTGTGCCACGTTGTCATCCATTTCTTGTGCTACCATCCTTTAGCTGAGAGCTTGTTAGTTTGTCTAGAGAGTCTTTGTGACCTCCTCTTTCAGATTCTAGAACTCTCGTCATTGTTCTTGAGGTAGTTTAGGGCACTTCACCCCATGAGGCTCTCTAAATGAAGAGAACTCATGAGTAGCAAATCCCCCTCTTCTACAAATTCTTTCTAAACTAGTCATTTATCTATATATAAACATTTATATAAAAGATAGAAACTTGACCTAAAAATGAGCACAAGACAATATAATAAGACATATAATATGACCTATAATTTTAAATTAAGAGAGACTTAACATATGGATGAGTTATATCAAATAAAAAAATAAAATTATACTTGAGAATATCTTTAATTATTAATAACTAATCATTTTACCCATAATTATATTTCAAATAGAAGGCTATAACATCGAGTATAGTATATCTAGAATTATAATATTTGAGTTACTATGTTATTATTCTTCTTTTAATGTGGAATTTACAAAGAAATCTTATCTAAAAACAAAGAAATAGATAGGGTATCTAATAGGTTTTTACGTATGAACATACCCATGAGTTTTCTTCTCAATCATTGATATTCTTCCCCACCTACTATGATGTTCCCATAAATGGAATTATACTCTCCTTTAGAGTTTCCTAACTAAATTAACTATCAACATACTTATAAATATTCATGGGTCCATTATTGGTGTAAATTCACCTTGCTTATGAGATAGTGGATATTCAAGTTCATGTAAGTAGACATAAATGTAGTTCTAAGTCTAATGACAATTATTCTTGTGACTTATCCACATGTTTTTAGGGTTGGTCAGGTAATGGATGCTCAGAGGAAAGACTTGCTATTGTTGCTATCATAGTTGGATCTATGCATCTCCCATTTCCTCCTCAAAAAATAGTATACCAAGAAACATGAATGAGACAAAAAATAATTTCATTGAAGAAATGACATATGTTGTTGATGCGCCCACTTGTGTTTAATGGGTATGTACAGGATCATCATGGAAAAAATAGGCCCTTAAGTGGCAAAAAATTTAGAAAAATCAGAGTTAGGAAACTTGACATAAAAATTTGAATAAGTTATCTATATTATTTCAAAAGTATGTAAGAATAGAATCTGTAGCAAATTGAATAGAGTTTCCAAACTATTAGGTCTATTTTAAAAAAAATAAAACTATTTGGTGAAAATTTGAAATTTCAATGCAATAGTACTTAAATTTTAGGGAAAAAATAAGTAGGTGTTTGTCTGACCACCCTAACCACAATAAAATGATAATATTTTTTTATAAGATTTTAGATATAAGTAGAGGACTCATGTCTGGATGTGATGTATATTTTTTGTAATTTTTTTCTAAGTAAATAATTAATTATGAGTTTTTATTACAACTTTTAAAAAATATAAAAAATTGCATGTCTGACCCCTTAACTTGGTCAAAACTTCATGAAATTCAATTTTTCTTTTTTTAATCCTATAGTATGTGAAGCATAGAATGTGACACATGTTTTGGATTCAAAAAATGTGATACCTTTTGAAAGCTATAGATGTTTTTCAAACAACCTATCAATTAAAACTTTAGTCGTAATTTGAATAGAAAATAAATAATAATTATTTATTAAATTCAAAGTAAAGCATAATTTATATTGGTGGAAAGCTGGAAATCTCCTTTAAAACCCTTTTCATTTCATCAATTTTGGGTAAAAAAAAGTCATCAGCCACATACCCTACACATACCCATCATATTGCCACTTTTTGGCCCATCATGATCCTGCACATATCCTAATTCAAAATCCAGAATTGTTTATTGACACATTTATCCTCATTTTCCAATCAATAGTTAATGGAAATTATTGCCAACTGATAATGCCATTTTACTCTTACAAACATTGGT
This sequence comes from Sequoia sempervirens, assembly GCA_007258455.2. NCBI lineage: Eukaryota > Viridiplantae > Streptophyta > Pinopsida > Cupressales > Cupressaceae > Sequoia > Sequoia sempervirens. The sequence continues at coordinate 30,898 of VDFB02098029.1, read as the reverse complement.
GGGCAGTTTTGTTTACATTAAAATTGCAATTATAGTAGGTGAAGGAAGAGGTAGAGGACAAGAAAAATAAAACTAAATAGAATAGAACAGAACAAAGTAGGGAGGAAGCATAAATGATGTGCAAAAAATTTAAAGATGGAAATTTGGCCAAATAGATTTTCTATTTCATATATTTTCAAATATTACAAAATTTTATGCCATAAACAAAATACAAAGCTATTGCTCTTTCTCATATACTCATAAAATATGATGGAATAAACTCCCCTATTTTCTGGTTATTCTAGTTTTTGCTACAACAATCAAATTGGCTACTTATAGTAACTACTACTATAGAAAATGTTGATACTACAACAACTGACTACTTTGCCCTTTTTTTTCACATTCCTTCTACTTACAAAAATGACTACAAACTTCTATTAACCAATAAACAAGACAAATCTAGAACCTACGTATCACCCAACAAAAGGAGGGAAAAATAGAACATTTAATTGCATTTAATTCTGTTAGTTGGGAAAATCTTGTCTAGGAAGATTTAAATTTGATTCATCATTCAAAATATTTCCTACACTTGGAATTACAAAATATTGATTAAATGAACTTAGCCGGAGAAAGAAATCTCACACATGTGAGAATATTTAGAAAATTTACTGGGGACCAAAATTGAAAGTCTACAGTGGTTGAAATAAATGTTGGGAAATTGGGATTATTTCCAACACTCCCCCTTAATCACAACTGCTACCATCCATGATGCCTAAGCTATCTCTTTAACAAACAAAACTTTCCTTTCCAAATGGCTTTGTGAAAATATTTGCATAGTGTTCTTCAAACCTACAATGGTCTAGACCAGTTTCACCATCATTGATTATCTCTCTTATAAAATGATACCATGTATCAATATGTTTGCTTCTTTTATGGAAGACTGTGTTCTTAGATAGTGCAATTGGTGAATTGTTGTCACAAAATATTTTAGTTGCCCCTTCTTTTTCATGCTTTAAATCTTTTAACACTCTTCTCATCCATATGGCTTGATATGTTGCCCTTGTTGCTGCTACATACTCATATTTAGTTGTAGATAGAGAAAAAATTGGATGTTTCTTGGAAGCCCATGAAATGACTCCTAAACCCAAATGAATTGCATAACCTGATGTGCTATTTCTATCATCTAAACTTCCTGCCCAATCACTGTCCATGTATCCAATTAATTTGAAATCATCCGCTACACATAAACTGCCATATCCCTTAGTTCCATTCACATACCTCAATATTATTTGAGCTACTAGCTAATGTGTCTCCTTTGGGGTCTCCATAAACCTTGAAATTAAACTTATTGCATACATTATATCATGCCTTGTTATAGTCAAATATATTAGACTTCTAACCATGCTTTTGTATAAGGTTGAATTTATATTGTTGCTACAATCATCCTTGTCCAATTTCAAACCTATGGTTGTTGGTGTTGGATTAGACTTGTTGTTGTGCATTTTAAACCTCTTCAAGATCTGATTTGCATACTTTGATTGACACATAAAAATACCATTCTTCTTTTGTTGCACTTCTATGCCTAAAAAGTATCTTAACATCCCTAGATTAGTCATCTCAAATTAATTTTTCATTGTCTCTTTGAAATCAACAATGAGAATATCATCATTCCCCATGAATATTAAGTCATCTACATACAACACAATAATTAAGATCTTACCATCACATTCCTTGATGTAGAGAGTAGGCTCACCATCACTTTTTCTAAAGTCATTTTTCAAGAAATACGTGTCAATTCTATTGTACCATACCCGTGGTGTTTGCTTCAAACCATCAAGTGCCTTTTTCAGCCTATAGACCTTTTCTTCTTATCCTTGAACCTCATTTCAAAGTGTATGTTCTATATACACCTCTTCTTTCAATACTCCATTTAAGAATGCTTACTTTACGTCCATTTGATATACCTTCCATTGGTGTTGGGATGTTATTGCGAAGACTGCCCTTACTATTTCCATTCTTGCAAGGGGAGCATATGTTTCATCATAGTCTCTACCTAGCTATTGTTTGTATCCCTTGACAACCAATCTTGTTTTATAACTTTCAATCCTTCAACATTGCATTTGGTCTTATACACCCACTTTACTCCTATAACTTCTTTTCATTTTGGAAGAGTCACTAACTCCCATGTTTCATTCTTTTATATAGCATCTATTTCTTCATCCATTGCATTTTTTCATTTTTCATCTTTAATTGCATCTTCAAAATGAATAGGATCATCAACATGTGAATACAATGTAAAAAGAGAATTTAGACCTGTGTTGTTCTCACCTTCATTTTTCTCATAGATATCTCTTATACTTATGATTTTTTGTTTTCTCATTCTTTCCAAGGTTGGATTTGACATGTCACTTGAGGTTGAACTTGCAGAATGTTGACTTGATGGGTCTGCTCTATGAGTTTCTATTACTACTAGTGTTTGCTATCCACCTGAAAGTGTGTTTGCTTGAATGCATGAGGTTGTCCTTGTAATTTTTGAAGGTGTCACTTTCATACCATTTTGTTGAGCTTGAGTAGGAGTAGGAGTCACATTTGGAGGTATACTTGTTGGTATTATTTCCTCTCTATCTTCTTGATGTTACATTCATTGTTTTCTCTAAGATTCCATCCCATGCTTCCTCTTCAATAAACACTCTCATATTCTACATTCCAGAATCATATTCTTTAGACTCTTGGTTGGAAATCTAGTCATTATATATAATGCACATGAAAAAGCTTCAACCCAATACTCATTTGATAAATGCTATGCCACAAATAAAAATACCTTTCCCTTTGTCTACAAGTTGTGCTTGAGCAAATTCTACATTCAAATCTGGCTATATCCTAAGAGGAAACATTCTATTGTTTTTCATTTAAACTTTTGCAATAAGTTGATTGTTGGGATATTTATCTAAGATTATGCATTCTCTATTTTTAAAATGTACTCTATATCCCTTTTGAATGAGTTACCCAATGCTCATCAACTAATGTTTTAACCTTGGAACAAAATAAACATTAGAAATACATTTTTTCTCCCCCTTTTTGGTTAGAATGTCAATTTTTCCTTTACCCATAACTGAAATTTTGTTATCATTCCCCAATGTGACATCTAATTTTACATTTTCATCTAAATTAGAAAATAGTTCTGCATTCACTATCATATGATTGCTCCATCTAGAATCTAGAAACCATACATCCTTCTGATGTTCTTGTGCAACATTACATGATAAAAACATACTACCCTAGTTTTCATTTTCTTTTGTAAAATCTGCATTTTTCTGCCTATTTTCATATTATTTCATTCTACATTCATTCAAATAATGTCCATATTTTTTGCAATAATGACATTGGACTTGTGCTTTATCATACTTTGTCCTTGGGGTTGATTCTGATTTGAACTTTGGTTGTTGTCTCTTCCACCCGAGTTTGATGGGATGCTTCTTCCATCTCTATATGGATTTTTTCCTCTTCCTCAATCTTCCTCTGCCTCTACCATAGTTGATTGAAGCTTGTGTCTTGAAAGCATGCTCGAAAGATGAATTTTTTGTTCTACTTAGCCTATTCTCATGTGAAATGAGAGATGCATGGAGCTCATCAACTAAAAATTGAGAGAGATTCTTAGTCTCTTCTATGGCCACAACAATGGACTCAAACCTTGCAAGTAGGCTTCTTAGAACTTTTTCAACAACTCTTTTTTCTTCAAGTGTCTCACCATGAGACTTGATTTAATTTACAAGTCTAATAATTTGTGAAAAAAATGAGTCTATTGATTCAGTCTCCTTTATGACTATGGTCTCAAAATCTCTTCTCAAGATTTGCAATTTTTTTTTCTTCACCTTTTCCATTCCTTGGTATGTTGTTTGTAGAATATCCCAGGCTTGTTTAGATTTTGATGCTGCTACAACTCTAGGAAAGATGCTCTCATGAATTTCTTGAAAAATATAGAAAAGATCTTTAGAATCCTTCTTATTGTCCCTTAGTAAATATTTCTCTGCTTGTGTTAGAGTGTTATATGTTGCTGCATCTACTAGTTCTGGGTAACCATTTTCAACAAGCCCCCAAATGTCCTAAGAATAGAATATAGTGCTTTCACTGTGATTGCCTAGTGATCATAATTTTTCCCATTTAATTGAGGAATTTGTGGGTTTGTCAAACTTGTGCTTGGAGCTACCATATATGACTGTAAATATTTGTGCTCAACAAACCTTGACTTCTTAAAAATATTTTTTGATAACCTTCAGCTTTGATTCCACATGAAGGAAGAGGCAGAGGACAAGAAAAAAGAACAGAGTACCGAGGAAGCAGAAATGATGTGCAAAAAATTTAAACACAGAATTTTGGACAAACAGATTTTTTATTTTATATATTTTCTAAGATTACAAAATTTGATGTCATAAAGAAAATACAGAGCTACTGCTCTTTCTCATATACTCAAAAAATATGAAAAAATAAACTCCCTTGTTTTTTGGTTGTTCTAGTTGTTGCTACAACTATCAAACCAGCTGCTTCTAGTAACTGATACTAAAAAAAATGTTGTTACTACAACAACTGGTTGCTCTACCATTTTTTTCACATTCCCTCTACTTACAAAAATGACTACAAACTTCTATTAACAAAAATAAGACAATTCTAGAACCTATGTATCACCCAACAAAAGGAGGGAAAAATAAATCATTTAATTGCATTTGATTTTGATAGTTGGGAAAATCTTGTCTAGGAAGATTTACATTTGGTTCATCATTTTAAATATATCCTACACTTAGAATTTGAAAAATATTGATTAAATTAAATTAACTAGAGAAAGAAATCTCAAACATGTTAGAAGATTTGGAAAAAATGTTGGGGACCAAAATTGAAAGTTTATAGTGGTTGAATTAAATGTTGGACAATTGTTATTATTTCAAACAACAGGGTGGAAATATCCAATATGGAAATCATGCATGGTTATACAAAAACTAATAATATGAATTGAGAAAAATTGGTTGTCTTCTTCTTTTGCAAGCTTGTTAATAAGCACAAAATGCATTGTTAAAACAAGGGCTTTAGAAACTATCATAGAAGTACCATTTTTAGGTGTATATCCAAAACACATGAAACTTTACTATTCTCCTCCCTTCCTACACTAAAATGGGTGCTTTGGATCATAATATGAACATCCATCCAAGAATATATGATAAATAAGTATTGTCACAAAAAATAATTACTTAAAAATAAATAAAGTAAAGAATTTTGCTCTCAAAAAGTTGGTTTTGTAAACATTTATTTCCCCACTGATAGACTAAAATAGAGACACCAAAGATTAGGGCATATATATGCAAACTAAGGCCCACAAAATCCCTAACTAAAGAAATGAGGAAGTTATGTCATGCCATATTAAAGTTGATTAATTGAAGTGAAACTCTAATGACATGTATATAATCCAAATGGATATGGAGGAGCTTGAAATTTACCCAATTAAGAGGACATATAACAACACAATAGTTCTTATGAATTGTAAGCTTATATATGTTTCCTGATCACACTTTCTTGCATGTAAGTCAAAACTCGTTGTTTAAGCATGTTTCACATTTGACAATAAATTATGTCCATAGACAACCACGGTCTACTTTAGCGACATGTTGGTGGTATGATAAGGTATAGCAGGAGTTTGACATTTAGTCAATGAATTCAATACACAATCATCAAAGCACATTCCAACTGTAGGATATGAAAAGTAGGATAAAATATAATACAAAAAATATTTTATATTGATCACCAAAGAAAAACATTACAAAGAGATTCAGCTCATCCATGCATAGACATAGACGCCATTGGAGACTTCTTACACTTTGCAGCTCTATAGATCTGGACTCCTAAAAGAGTGTTTTCGACAATACAAACTTTACCAATATATAGACTTACGAGAACTAACAGTCAATTAGAGAAGACAACTAATAGTCAATAGCTAATAGTCAATAGGAGTAGCTATAGTAGATAGAATCATATCCTTGTCTTTAATGTTGAGATATGGAGGTTGATATAGTGTATATGAGAAGACAAATGCAGCTAGAGAAATTTATAAAGTTGTTGAGATTACTCTTTCCAACACTCCCCCTTAATCTCAACTACTTCATTTACTACTCTAGCTAGAACCATTCATGTCAATGTCCTCCGTATCAACATCAATAATCCCAACATTGAAGACAAATATTTGGAGTACAAGATTTTGGATAGATTTGAAAAGATATTGATGTAGAAACAAACAAGGAGAAGTCGCAGTAAGGAAGAAAGCCATGGGAAAGAGTGCAAATATTTGTGGAAGTCTAGATCATAAAGGAGCCATTGTTGATGTTGCAAGAGAAGGGGCACATAAATCTTGTAGGGGATTGTTGTTTCCATTGCCAATCCAAATAAAAGAAAACAAAAAGGTCGTTGATCAGGTTTGAAGGTTGTAGAATTCTAGTCCAAAGGAGATTATTTGTTGATTGAAGGAATCATTGTCTAGAGAGATTAACCATTACTATGAAGAAGGTGATAATTGTTTGTATTTGTCTAAAAAAGTTTCTATCAGTAGAGGAGCTATGGAAGCATCCAACCATGCACTAAAAGAGATTGAAGGTCTACAAGACTTTTAGGCGCTACTAGTCAGGGGATCTGCAAGGGAAAAGCTTCTATAGAAGATAGATGTTGTTGAAAGAGATAGCCACCACCAGACAAATATTATTCGAAGTCCTAAAGGATCTTGTTGATGTCGATTTGGAGAAGAGTCTACTGATAATAAAAAAGAGTTGAAGTTATTAGTGAATCGTTGTTTTGTTTTTTCTACAGAGTTAGTTTGAAGTTGGATGAGAACAAGGGGATTATTAAAGTCACGCAAGGTTGTAGTTCTAGCTTCCACTAGAGGAAAGAAAGGGCATTGATTTGTTTATAGTTGGCAGGAAAATCATGCATGTGTTCAAGATATATAGGGATGGAGTCATAAATTGATGAAGGAATGAGCCACAAGTGTTTATGTCATCGATAAACACATCCTGCAAGTTGTTGGTTTGACGATAGTTGCCCAAATATACACATTAGAAGTCACAAGAAGTTACTCAATCAAAAAAAATTGTGGATTGTTACAAAAGAAAATAGGAGCTGCCAAAGTCAAATGCATTGACCGTCGACTGGAGAAGTTCATCACTATGTCGTTGAAGAGAAAATGCTATTTGTGAAGGTTGTCATACTCCAAGCCATCCTCCAAATCAAGAAGGAAGTCCCAGAAATAAGGAAGTTTTCCCAATCAAAGAATGAACCATAGATTTTAAGGTTGGATGGAATGTTATGTCTCTTTTACTCAATTAGGGTTTTTCACCTAATGGAAAGAGATAGATCCCACACCCAATATCTAGGTGGTTCATTCAAATTAGGAAATGAATGATGAAGTTAAGACTAAAATGTAATGATCTAAATGCACCTAGATGATGAAATTGATAGATTAAGTATGCAAAACCTAAGAAATGTGACTTGTTTGAAAACACATTGTGTAATGTAAAAGCACCTAGAAATGAATGCAAATTGCAACAAAACTTGACAAAATTGAAAGTGTGAACCTAGAATATGGATGGACACTAGAAATTGCTTCTAGAATGCTACTAATGCTAATTTTCAAGCCTGGTGGGACTCATTCACAAATCTGGGCGAATCAATGCCAATTTTGTAAAACTGTTCCAAAACCTATTTTAGACAAATGGGTGTCTAAAAATGCAAAAAACCAAAAAATGACCTAGAAGTGGGACTCATTTTCCACCCATGGTGAATGAGTTCAATTTTGAATTTCTAAATATTCAAAGGTGGAATTTGGAGCTTTCGGTCTGCACTTTCTACTTCTTCAGGTATCTAGTTCTAAAACCATTAGATTCGAGCCTAAAAGTCACTTTTTATTGATATTTTTCCTTAAAAAATGAAGAGAAGACTTAAACGATTTTGTAACTTGATTCTTAATGATTTCCAAGCTTCCAAGATACCTAAATCTGCAAACACACAAGACAAGAAAGAGAAATGTTGAATGTTAGGGCATGGGGGTTTTCCTTGGTCAAACCCCTTTTAGCTAATTAAACCAAAATGAAGAAACAATGTAATGAAACATGCAATAATGGAGTTTATTACCTTAACATGATGTTTTATCTTGAATTTCTACAACAAAACATGAAGAATTTTCCCTTGAATGTCTAAAAATTGATATCTTAATGATTTGAAATGATAAAACCCTAACTTGTTTGGCTTGAGATGGAAGAATGGTAGATGAATAATGAATAATGGTTGTGATTTATGGTTTAGAGACTTAATTTTATAGGAAATTCACCTTATTAGCCCAAAAATTGGATCCCTAAGGCCGACATGAAGTAAGATTAAACTTAAATTCCAAAATTTCCCACTCAAAGGTCAAAATTGGGCCAAATGGGACTCATTCGCCACCCATGACAAATGGGCTCCACCTAGATGGGACTGACTCACCATGGATGGCAAATGGGTCCCACAAGGGCTATTTTGCTAGCTAAGATGCCAGGAGATAAGGAAATAAGGTTTAAATTGCAACTTTGTCATGTATTTTATCTAATATTTCCTCGAGATGCATAATATGGGGTAATATGGGCCTATTCGTGATGATGCAAAGGTCAATTAGGGCTTGGGACATATAATTCAATGTGAAAGTGTGATTAAATACACTTTACAATGCTAAAATGAGGTCCACACAACCTAGGAAGGCACAAGAACCAATGTGAATGTGCAAGACACTTTACAACACTAGTTTATCATTAAGTTTATTTTATAAGCCTTCTAGATTAATGTGAGGATGTATTTAAATATATTTTATATTGTTGAATTAGGGGAAAATGTGTTTATTAAGTCTAGAAAAGCATGAGAGTCCTTTACAACATTTTACAACACCTTTAGAAGACATCATTAAATGCATTTGAAAGGATCCAAGACCTAGTGTGGATGTGAAAAACACCTCACAACACCAAATCAATGCCTCGTTCAGTCCAATTTATCATGATTTATTCCCATGTCAAGTAAGTTTCCTTTTTTCTATGGTACACAAAGAAGAAGATCTGCTAGTGCAATTTGCTCAGTTTGGAAGCTACAATGTAAGGAAATACCATTAGGCAAAAGGAATTGTAGAAAATATCATTGTATTGAGTGAGGTAATAGTCAAGAGATTGTATGAAGGCACTAATCACAGTTTCCTAAAAGGCCTTAGCTAAAGAAAGTGTCACTACTCAAAGCAAGGCTAAAGCCACTAAGATATAGATGAGAACAACATAGAAGAAGCAAGGAGAATTAAAATGTAGTAAAAAGAGTGAAGATCTTGTAGCTAAGATTGAAGTTTTTTTTTTTCAAAAATCCAATGTAGTAATCGCCATAATACAACCGCAACTATTGGAGGAAGGGTTTTTTTGGTCATAGTTTGAAGGAGGATGCTTGAGAATGTGGAGGAACAAGAATTTTCCAAAAAGAGGAGCTGTGAAAGGAGATCAGAAGATCAAAAGAGGAAAGACAAGTGAGGCTAAAAATTGGTAAGGAAATAATATGTTTGAATGCAATAGCATTGAGTATGTGCAGGATCATGATGGGCCAAAAAGTGGCAATATGATGGGTATGTGGCTGATGACTATTTTTTTACCCAAATGATGAAATGAAAAGGGTTTTGAAAGGAGATTCTCATCTTTCCACCAATATAAATTATGCTTTACTTTGAATTTAATAAGTAATTATTATTTATTTTCTATTTGAATTATGACTAGTCTTGATTAATAGGTTGATTGAAAAACATCTATATCTTTCAAATGGTATCACATTTTTTGAATTCAAAACATGCGTCACATTCTATGCTTCACATTTTATAGGATGAAAAAATGAAAAATTAAATTTCATGAATTTTTACCAAGTTAAGGTGGTGAGATATACAAATATTTATATTTTTTAAAAGTTGTAATAAAAAATTCATAATTAATTATTTACTTGGAAAAATTTACAAAAAAATATGCATCACATTGAGACATGAGTCCTCTACTTATACCTAAAATCTTATAAAAAAATATTATTATTTTATTGTGGTTAGCGTGGGTAGATAGTTCTTATTTTTCTTTGAAATTTAAGTTAGTTGCATTGAAATTTCAAATTTTCACCAAATAGATTTTTTTTATAAAAAAACCTAGTAGTTTAGAAACTACATTCAATTTGTTACAGATTCTATTCTTATATATTTTTGAAATAATATAGATAAATTGCTCAAATTTTTACATCAAGTTGTCTAACTCTGATTTTTGTGAATTTTTTGCTACTTAAGGGCCTATTTTTTCCATGATCATCCTGTACATACCCCATTATGCTTTTGTATGAGGTTGGTAAAGCCAACTGATGTTAGGATCCCAAGCACTAAGTAGTGTAGCTCAAAGGGAGGTGTTGAGAAATACAAGTGCATCACACCTGAACCTATGATGGACTAGTAAGAAGAAGCCAAAACTTGTGGTTAGAGCATCCTAATAGAAAAGTGGGTTTTCTTAGGTTCGATCCATAAAACCTAAAGATTGTAGATGTAGAAGCGTCAATGTCCATAGTTGCAATTAAGGGGGACTCTTGGAAAGAGTAATCTCAACAACTTTATTAATTTCTCCAGCTGCATCTGTCTTCTCATATCCATTGTATTAGCCTCCATATGTCAACATATCTACAATATTTAGGTTTCATGGATTGAACTTAGGAAATCTTACTTTTCTATTGGGATGCTCTGATACCACTTGTAGGATTTGAAAGGGAGGATAAAACAGAATACAAACAATATTTGATATTGATCAGCAAAGAAAAATATTACAAAGAGCTTCAGCTCATCCATACATAGACATAGACGCCATTGAAGACTTCTTACACCTTGCAGCTCTGCAAAGCTGGACTCTTTAAAGAGTGTTTTTAACAATACAAACTCTACCAGTATATAGACTTATGAGAGGGTATGTGCAGGATCATCATGGAAAAAGTAGGCCCTTAGTTGGCAAAAAAATTAGAAAAATCAGAGTTAGGCAACTTGACGTAAAAATTTGAATAAGTTATGTATATTATTTTAAAAATATGTAAGAATAGAATCTGTAGAAAATTGAATGTAGTTTCTAAACTACAAGGTTTGTTTAAAAAAAAATCTATTTGGTGAAAATTTGAAATTTCAATGCAGAGTACTTAAATTTCAGGGAAAAAATAAGATGTAGGTGTCTGTCTAACCACCCTAACCACAATAAAATGATAATTTTTTATAAGATTTTAGATATAAGTATAGGAATCATGTAATGTGATGTATATTTTTTTGTAATTTTTTCCAAGTAAACAATTAATTATGAAATTTTATTACAACTTTTAAAAATATAAAAACTCATATGTCTACCACCTTAACTTGGTCAAAACTTCATGAAATTCAATTTTAATTTTTAATCCTATAGTATGCAAACCATAGAATGTGATGCATGTTTTGGATTCAAAAATGTGATACCGTTTGAAAGCTATAGATGTTTTTCAATCAGCCTATCAATTAGGACTTTAGTCGTAATTTGAATAGAAAATGAATAATAATTACTTATTAAATTCAAAGTAAAGCATAATTTATATTGATGGAAAGTTAGAATCTCCTTTAAAAACCCTTTTCGTTTCATCAATTTTGGGTAAAAAAAGTCGTCAGCCACATACCCATCATATTGCCACTTTTTCTCCCATCATGATCCTACACATAGAACTAACAGTCAATAGGAGTAGTTGAAGTAGATAGAATCATGTCCTTGTCTTTAATGTTGAGATATGGAGGCTAATATGGTGGATATCAGAAGACAGATGCAACTAGAGAAATTAATAAAGTTGTTGAGATTACTCTTTCCAACACCAATGTTATACATTTCATAGTTAGCCACATAAACACCTGTCACCATTAAGGGAACACTCTTTTGTAGCAGGTCTAATTCAAAAATCTTTTTTTTTTTGAGAAAATATTTTAGAAGAACACATATCATTAGAACATTTTGGAATATTTTTGCATACTTAGGCTTACAAAGTCATTCTAGAAAACTAACCAAAACTAACTCGGGTAACCAAACTAACCAAACTATTGACTTACCACTACAGTTATGGAACTTAAAATATACCCTGAAGTTTCCAATACAAATGAGCATAATATAATCAAATTTAAACAAGACGATTATTTTACATACCCAAAAATTATGAATCACTATTTAGACTTGATTATGGTGGAAGTACTATTAGCCTTTATGCCTTGGGACGCCTCACTCAACTCTGATCTGACAATATATGAACTCCAAATTGACCTTCCTCTGATATGGTAATGTTGTACCGAGAACCCTCACACTTTCCCACTTGTGTTAGTATAAGAGAATGAGAATGCCAATAATGGAGAAAGATAGTAAGAGAAATGAATAATCCTCCCTCTCTCAAAAGAATCTGACATTTTTCCTCACCAAAATAATCAACTGTTGAACAAATATCCTATTCCATCTTCCTTACAAATTCAGCTTAAATCACATTGTTCTAAGAATGATGCAGAGATGGAAATAGGTAGCAAGGTTTTCTCAGAGACATCATCTCCATTTGTAGTATTTTCTGCACCTCCAAACTACGCTAAACCTCCTTGCAGTTTCCCAATCGATCTCTTATGATTAGCTTACACCACTTCCCTGTCTGCAATCTACATGTTTTCCTTCCTTTTCGAATGATGGACTAATTTTTTCTCCCTGTCCCGAATTGATGGGTGGATCGGTCTTCATAATTTTTTTCTTTCATCTGCTACACCACAATCAGTGAGTGAGGTGCGGACCAGCTACCCTTCACTGGCAACATGGAAGTTGGGTTGAATTCAAAATCCTTGGCGCTTTAGTTAGCAGTGTGGTAGAAAAAAAATTGTAGTTTAACTATCGACGTGGAACATCATTCTATAATTTCCTAGGAATATAGAAGTTCTACTCCAAAATCTACTACTTTTTAATTACTATGTGTAGGAATTAGTTTGTTAAGAAAATATCATATATGCCCACTTCACACAATCATGACACATATGATGAAACTTTGTGATTTCTTTCTTCAATCTTTTCATGTTATTCAATCTACTGTTTAATAAATTTTTGGGTTGTTTTTAAAGCTCAATCTTTCTTATAAACTGCAGTGCATCTGATAAATTTTTTCTATGTGATCGGTGATGCTTGCACAATATGTCCTCTGGTAAAAAATTTTCACATGACTGGTGACGCTAGAACAACATGCCCTCTGGTACCACAGGGACAGAGGGGAGACTAGGTCTCATGATCTCTTGCCTACAACGGGATGCTTTAACCAATCAAGCTAGGCCCTCCACCCTTTTGTAAATACCATTCATCTTAAATTATTTAATCAATTAATAGAAGAGGAAAATGCAAATGACCCAAACTAACTCAGAAATATTATTTATTTATTTATATTACATATTTTCCTTTTATTTATATAATATTTATTATTTATTAAAATAATTAAATAATTATTTATTTCCAAAAATTTAACTATTCTGATTATTAAAATAATAACATCTTAATAGCAGTATTCATTTATTGAATACTAATTTAAAATTGATCAACATTCATTAAAAAAAATTCAGTCTTATTTTTAGATAAATAAATTGGATTTTTATATGTGGTATCAAAGCGAGGTTCAAAAACTAGACCTTGAGCCTACTATGACACACACGATAATAAAATTATCTTTAATGAAAGTTAGTTGATAAGTGACATGTTTGTATCTCTTAAGTACAATTGAGGGCTTATAGTTTGGTGATTCTTGTGCATGAACTCTAAACCACCAGATTTTGAAAATCCAAGTGTAATGGAGTGATTCACTTCTTTGTTGAGTGTACATTTTGGATTTTGATATTACTTAGACCTTTGATTAATTCTTTGAAGAATTTATATAATTAGCTTTTGATTAGATGAAATATTTGTGTTGATTACATGTGTCACAACCCTCTTTTAATGAAAGTCATCTCGGATCAATTTTAAATTAGTATTTAATAAATAAATAATGTTATTAGGGTAGTATTATTTTAATAATCCAGATAATTAATTTTTTGGAAAAATACAATTATCCAATTATTTTAATAAACAATATATAAGGGAAATATGTTATATATATAAATAAATAAATAACATTTCTTATTTATCTTTGTTTAAAAAATTTAAGAAGAATAGTAGTTACAAAGAACTCGATTACTTTTAAGTGAGCAGGAGAGAAATTATGAAACTGTTGGGAGAGTGAAACTTTTAAAAACTGCCCTAAAATTTAATAAAGAATAGATCAAAATACATAGAAAGATTGGAAAGAGAAATCATAAGGTATCATGTTTGAGTGGAGTAGGCGTCTGTAAAATTTTCTTGTAACAAATCAATTCCTATACATAGTAATCGAGTAGATTTTGTAGTAGAACTTCTATATGCCATGGAAATTGTAGAATGATGTTCCGCATTGCCAGTTAAACTACATTTTTCTGCCACCTCACATGGCTAATTGAAGCGCCAAGGTTTTTGAATTCGACCCAACTTCCACGTTGCCAGTGAAGGGACAGTTGGTCAGTGCCTCACTCATTGATTGCGACGTAGCGGATGGAAGAAAACGTTTAGAGACAGGAAGAAAAGCCTAGTCCATTATTGGTGTAAATTCATCTTGGTTATCAGGTAGTGCCTATTCATGTTCATCTAAGTAGACGTAAATGTTGTTCTAAGTCCAATGACAATTATTCTTGTAACATATCCACATGTTTTTAGGGCTGGTCAGGTAAATATGGATGCTCAGAGGAAAGACCTGCTGCTATTGCTACTGTAGTTGGACATATGCATCTCCCATTTCCTCCTTGGAAAATAGTATATCATGAAACAAGACACAGACAAAACTCAAAGTCATTGAAGAAATGACATATGTTGTTGAGGCACTCACTTGTGGTCAAGTCAAAATCCAAAATCGTTGATTGGCAGATTGGTTCTTATTTGGTAATCAGCAGTCAATGGAAATCGTTGCCAACTGATAACGACATTTTACTCTTATAGACATTGGTGGGCAGTTTTGTTTGCATTAAAATTACAATTATAGTAGGGTGGCAATAACCAATAAGGAAATAATGCATAGATATACAGAAACTAATAGTATGAGTTGAGATAAACTGGTTGTCTTCTTCTTTTGCAAGTTTGTTAATATGCACAACATGGATTGTTAGAAAAAAGGCTTTAGAAATTACTATACGAATACCATTGTTAGGTGTAAATCCCAAACCCATATCCCTTTGCTATTCTCCCCTCTTCCTGAACTGAAATGTGTGCTTTGGATCATAATATGAACATCCATCGGAGCATATAGGATAACTGAATATTGTCGCAAAAATAATTAGTTAAATAAGAAAAAAGTATAAACCATTTCTCAGAAAGAGTTGCTTTTTGTAACCGTTTCATTCTCCACAGACAGACTAAAGTAGACATCAAAGATCAGGGCATATATATATGCAAACTAAGGGCCACAAAAGTCCTAATTGATGACTAAAGAAATAAGGAAGATATAATGTTCCATATTAAAGCTGATTATATAGGTGTATCCCACAGCTGAAACTCTAATGACATGCATACAATCCAAGTGGATATGGATGAGCTGGAAATTTACCCGATTAAGCGGACACATAACAACACAAAGGTTCTTTCGAATTGTAAGATTATATATATTTCATTAGCACATTGTTTTGCATGTAGGTCAAAATTTATTGTTTAAGCATCTTTCACATCTGACAATAACTTATGTCCATAAACAGTCATGGCCTACTCTGGCGGAATGTTGGAGGTCTGATAAGGTATGGCAAGAGTTTGATATTTAGTCAAGGAATTCAATACACAACCATCAAAACACATTCCAACGTTATATGTTTCATAGTTAGCCACATAAACACCTGTCGCTATTAAGGCCACCCTCTCTAATTCAAAAATCTATCATACAAATAAAACTCATTGAATTTTATTTTTTTTTACAAAGATTTCAGAGGAACACATATCATTAAAATGTGTTTGGAATCTTTTTGCATACTTAAGCTTACAAATTCATTATGAGAAAACTAGCCTGGGTACCAAACTATCGACTTACCACTACAATTATGGAACTTAGAATATACCCTGAAGTTTCCAATACAGATGAACATAATACAGTCAAATTTAAACAAGACGATTATTTTATATACCCCGAAATTCCAAATCACTGTTTAGACTTGATTAGGGTCGAAGTAATATTAACCTTCATGCCTGGGGATGCCTCACTCAACTCCAAACCAACAATCTATGAACTCCAAATCGACCTTCTTCTGATAGTTTCCTCCTCCTAGTAATGTTCTACTAAGACCCCTCACTCTTTCTCACTCGTGATAGTATAAGAGAATGGTAATGGAAATAATGGAGAAACGTAGTAAGAGAAATGAATAATCCTTCCTATCTCAAAAAAATCTGATATTTGTCCTCACCAATAGAATCAGACACTATTGAACAAATCTCCTAGACTTCTCTGAAATCTACTCATTCTCCTTCCCTTTCCAATGATGGACCTAGATTTTTCTCCCTATCCCTAATCGATGGGTAAATCGGTCTTCATGAATGTTTTCTTCCATCATCTATACCGCAATCAGTGAGTGAGGTGCTGACCAACTGCCCCTTTATTGACAACGTGGAAATTGGGTTGAATTCAAAATCCTTGGCTCTTCAGTTAGTCATGTGAGGTGGCAGAAAAATGTAGTTTAACTGGTGATGTGGAACATCATTCTATAGTTTCCTTGGCATATAGAAGTTCTACTCTAAAATCTACTCCCTTTTAATTCCTATTTACTGGAATTGGTTTGTTACAAGAAAATATTACACATGCCTACTCCACTCAAACACAACACCTTGTGATTTATCTCTCTCATCTTTTCATGTCTTTCAACTTGTTTACTAAATTTTAGGGCAGTTTTAAAAGCCCTACTCTCTCAAGTAGTTTTATAATATCTCTTACTATATCGCAATCAAGTTCTTTGTAACTATCATTCATCTTAAATTATTTAATCAATTCATAAAAGAGGTAAATGTGAATGGGTCAAAACTAAATGAGAAATATTATTTATTTATTTATAATAGATGTTTTCCTTTTATTTATATAATATCTATTATTTATTAAAATAATTAAATATTTTTTTCTAAAAATTTAACCATCTTGATTATTAAAATAATACCATCTTAATAGCATTATTCACTTATTAAATACTAATTTAAAATTGATCTGACATAATTATACATTCATTAATAGAAGGTTGTGACACATGTATTCAACACAAATCTTTCATCTAATGCAATACCCATTATACTATCCTAGGAGATACACTTTATTTTCAAGGCTATGATGGTTTTTTATTGTGATGTTTAAACACAATAGAAGCTAATCTCACAAATTATAGGATGTACAAATGGTATATATGGTGCACACAATAGTGGAATGTTCTTATCAAAGAAACTCATTAATAACAACTATTATTAGCCTAGCATGAAGAATGACATTTTTTATTATGTCAAAAGGTTTCTTGTATGTCAGAAAAATGGAGACCTCATCCATATTGGGAAGTCTATGGTCTGCTTGATTAGAACATAATCAAAAGACGAGCACTTGTCAAGGTCAACTTGGTGACATCTGATCAACAAAGAAATTTTTAGGGTAGCACTAACACATTCTCTTGGGTTGATAGGAAAGGTCAAGTCTAGGGACTTTCTTAAATGCATTATTAGAGAGGTTACTAAAGAAAGTTCCAAATAGAGCGTGAAATTGTGCTTTCACCTTAATGGAGTATAATTTATGATAGTACATTTAGCCCCCACTTTAGCAACCATATAGCATTGAATGCATATGCAAGCTAAAGTACTAAAAGTAAATCATATCATAAAAGGATACCCAAAAGGATACTATAGAGGATGTAGAACATTCACCAAAAAGATAACAAAACCCCCAATGTAGTAACTTGTAAACCATAGCATTAGAAACCTTATCGTATAAAAATAATTTGTTAGACATAAAAAAACATCCCAGACATACAAAAAAATGTGTTATTCAACAAAATCTAAAGATAATGAAATTCAAGGGTAGATGTATACCACCTATGTTTTTTCTTTCTTTATGGAGATGTAAATAGAGTAGTTATCTCACCATGTTTAACTAATTAGGATTTTGATGAAAATGCTTCTAGTAGGGTCATGGGAACATAACTCCAATACCAACAAGTATACAACATGAAAGAGGGTGGAACCACGATTTAAACACAATATATGGAAAAAAAATTGAATTTTGCAATCCTAAGTATGTTGATTTTAAGATAATATGGTATGAGTGATATGTTACCAAATTTAGCTATAAATTATAACTTTTAAACTGTTTTGCCACTCATTTCAATTTTTTCGGTTGGAGAACCTTGAGAGCTAAGACAAACATTCTTAGGAGTGAAGATGTTGTAATGATGAGAATATTGCACACCGAGGCTCAAGGCCCTGAGGGGGTACATCACATGATGGGTGTCGAGTCCATAAGAGGCACATTACATTTTCACTTTCCTTGTAGGTAGGAGCTCTCTTTTTAGATCTTTTTAATGATTTTTGCTAAAGGGGACACCCTTGACCAACTTTGGCACCCTATACCCTTAAGGATGCTCTTGACCAATAATGGTACCCTAGACTAGGAAGAGATTTTTTAGAAATTTATAATTTGCTACCTTTATTTTGACTTATTAATTGATCCATAAATAATGAGATCATATTTTTTCTTGGATGATAGGGACCACCACATATACGAGAGCACCTAGGGGGTCACGTATACACTCTTATTCACAACCATTCCCCACTACTCTCTATGGTATAACAACATGATCTATGTGATGACAATTTATTTTAGGTATACACACTGCCCACCATGAGATGCCATGATGCTAATGACACTCATGGAGTGATGAGATGTAGATAGCTCTATCTTTTATTTATTGATGGGAGAAATGGTGTGGCATTAGAGGATGTATAGCACATTCTTCGACTACCCATCTAGGGTAGGATTGTTATCCATGAGGACGGGAGGGCCTAAGATGAGATCCTAGCTGATCAGTACTATTGTATTGATTTTGATATACTACAAGATGGAAAGGGCTAGATTCAGCTATGGTGGTTACTATATGGAGGTCTTAATACATCTATTATTCATCAGATTATGATCACTACTATAGCATTAATAGTCACACCAGATGGATGAGGCACATACTTGTATGAGGGCCTCATTCATACTATATGAGCAATGGAGGAGTGATAGATCGTGTTTTCCTAGGGGTGAAGCATCTTAGTGCACCTCTTTTACAGTCTCAAGTGATATGTTCATTATGAGACATAAAGTCTAATTACATGCACACTCTAGGCTTGAGCGTTAAAGCATATTGTTTACATGTTACCCATAAGATACCCCATACAAGTAGCATGGACCTATCCTTGAGCATTTTGTTACCCTTTCAAGAGGCCATGGCAATATAGAGATGTGCTATATTGATCAATTAGATGCTATGAACATTCTCTAGAGACCTTACAATAATTTACAACCCTGGATAGGAATGTCATAGTAGCTTTCAAGGATGCAACATGATCACTTCTTTGTTGGTCACTATAAGTACCTAATACATCAATGCCTTTTTATTATGATTGAGTGATCAGATAATTTGGTTGCATTGAAAGGGTTCCCATCCCTTGACCAAACTATCTTAGGTTGAATCATAGTAGCACTAGGCCACTAGACGTAGCTCATCTGACCATCACAAAAATCTCATTGAGTGACTCAAAAAATGAGGAGTGAGATAGAAATCTAGTGTCTGAGGTAGATGATTCTATATTTAGCACTACATACATTAGATGGTGGGATAGTGCATGTCCAAATCCCATGTTTATTGTAGATCATCCTAATGGTGATCTTGGGTCATGACCACAACATCAAGAAGATTATGAGGAGGAGGAAAAGGATGATGATGGAGATGCAAGAAAACATGATGAGGAAGAGGATGAGCAGTCGACCACAACAACAGGAAGATAATGATGCCCTTGACATGAGGCATAAGTCTTTCCCTCGTGTATCATAAGTATAGCCTACTACACCTAAGAGATGATACATCTACGATCATGGGGAGATGAGAAGAGACAAAATGCCATGTCCCTAGCCTTAGGAGAGAGCCCAAATATGGCCACAATAGTTGCATGTACATGGATTATCATTAAGAGGTTAGAAATCTAAGTGATATGATACACTTCTATTTTTGATTTTATAGTATACTAGGAATCTTCATTTGGTACATTTTAGATTTGATTTATAATTTATATGATGTTCTTATTTGATACTATCTTATCTTTTTCTTTGAAATTGGAACCTAGTATTGCTTGACTTTAATGGTTGAGTGATGATAGAGATGATTTCTTATGTATAACTATGTCAGTTAGTGTAGGTTGAGCATAGGACACCATAGAGTACAAGGCACCATGTAGAGGCTTATGAGGATATAGCATGATTTATATCTATGCACGATGAGCTAAGAGTTGCATACGAAGAGCAAAGAGTAGAGATAATTCAAGCTCCTATCATTGGTGAGATGTAAACATACCTATGTGAAAAGCTTGATAGGGTGTAGTTGACAGAGATCAGTTTTGGAAACAAAATACACTAGTTAGATGGCAAGCTCCAAAATTTACTACAATAAATTAGTTCTAGGAGCCACTCATGATCTACAGTCTCATGTCAACCACCACCACCAAGCTCTAAGGAGTCTAGTAGTCATAGGCATATAGGATGATGATATGATTTTTGTATGATACACCATATTTTGTCAGTGTGGTAGTATGAGAATGATATATAAATACCATGATATGTTTGTGTGTGAGAGCTTTTTTAATTGTTATGTATGTATTTTACTTAAATTCCTTTGATACTACATGTGATCTTATTTAGTAATGTGCATTACATTTCCATATATAGAAAATTGGATACATTTGTGATCTAATTAGACAATCTTATTAAGATTAGATGAATTTTCATGGGATATAAGGAAGGTGGAACTTTCCATTGCATTTGCATGTTGATTGTCTTTCAAAAAGCTATTGTCAATAGTATATGAGGAAACTAATTTTAATTTTTCTAATTCTAAGTCATGGTATTGGGATAATTGATCTTTTTTTTTATAAGATCCATTAATTTGTCTTATGATTAATTGAGAATCTCCAAATATTCAAAAATTTTGGATATTAAGAGATAATACTACATGCAAACTGGTGATAAGAGCTTCATATTTTGTAGTGTTATTTGTGCATAGGAAATTGAGATAGTAAGATAAGGGAATTCACTTAATTAAGGGAGGTAATAGTATTACCCCAACACAAGAGCTAGTTTGACACTTAGAACCATCAAAATATAAATCCCATGTTTTTCCTTCTTCTAACTTCAAGATATGCTCATGGATAAATGATTCTTGGTTTGGTAGAGCTAATGGTGTGGGATCCTCATCTAAATGGATGAAGTAAATGATTGAACCTTAGTTACCTTTTGAGAGAAAAATTCAAGATTAATTTTTTTAACAACATTAGCCATTTTTCCAAGCATCTAGATAAATTAGCTTGAGATAAAATATGTTATAATGGATCAAAATTTCTAACAACATGCACTTTAGCATTTAAGAAATAATGTCTCAATTTACTTGCGAGAAATGAAAGAACCAAACATTGTTTTCTATATTTGTATATCATGTTTCATAATCAATTGAAATGTTTGACTAATATAGTAGATATGATGTTCTTTACCATTCATATCATGTTGTGTTAATAATACAAAAGAGAATTAGATGAAGCAAAAGTGTAAAGAATAAAAGGATGTCCTGAGACAATTGGTTGTAAAATACAAGGAAAAAATATTATTTTAAATTTTTAAAGGAATTTTGACAAATCCTCATTCCATTTAAAATGATAAAATTTCTTAAGAAATTGAGTGAATGGAAGAGTCTGATCCACCATTGATGAAACAAAACGATGGATATTTTGAATCTTTCCTTGTAAGCTATGAAGTTGAGAAATGGTTTTAGGAGGTGGAATGTTTATTATAGCATTGATTTTCTTTGTTTCCACTTAAATACCTTGACGTGACACAATAAAAACTAAAAGTTATCCACTATATACACCAAAGACACACTTTCTCATATTACCAAAAGTTATAATTATGAACTCGCTCAAAGATTTGACAGAGACTTTTGACATGATCTTGACATGATATAGATTTAGCCAAGATATCATCAACATAATCCTCTAAGAAGTAATTTTGCAAAGTTGTCAAAGTTGTCATCATTGTTGTCAAGCCATGGAAACTCAGATTTTATTTCCAACTTTTAGATAGTCAAACCTATAGAATTAGAAGCTTAGATCTAGGATCTAAGAACTATTAAATAAGATTTTGGACCCTACACTAGGACCCATTTTTTCCTAGGGTGAACTAGTCCTGCTATAGAGCTTAGAACCCACTTTTCGGTCAAGGTGCACACCATTATGCCTTTCTCAGATCTTCCTACAAATTACTATTTGCATTTTTTTTATCATAATATTCTACATTTCAAGTGTTCGGTCATTCAATTTAATTTTTTAACGGATTTTAAATTTTCTTCCAAAAGTACCAATTAGTCATTTCTATCAAAGAAACCAAAAAACATTCCTAATAGGGTTGACTCACCTCAATGTTGAAAGTCAATCCTATCCTTGGGAGATCTCTTTTTATATTGAAATTAGGAAAAGTGTAAGTGTGTTCAAACCTTTAGGTCATTCCATCATTGAAACCCTCATGCATACACTCATCACATACATTTTTATTTGTTTTATTTTGGTGAACCTAATGTTGTGCATCATAAATTCTAATTTGGAAGTTTGTAAAACCCTAGATCTAGGATTTTCATTAGTTAGTCTTGCATCTCATTTAGGGTTTCATAATTTCATATTACATCATTTACAATTGTATTTTACATCTTTTAAAATATTAAAAATCTAAAAATATTGCATAGTAGTCTACATATTAATGTCTTTCAATCATTTACATCAAAACATTCAATCAAAATTGCATAAAACAATTTGTCATTTTGCTTGTTGTTTGTCATCAAGTTGAATTTGAAGCTAATCATTAAATTCTTGAAGCATGTAACAAAAAGAATCTGTCTACAACTTGAAACAAAGACCTTAAACATTAACACAAAAACTTAGACTTTAATTTTTCCAACCCCTATGCAAAGACCCATTTACCCTTGGGTGAATTTGTGCTTGTACAGGTCAATTTCCAATTTTTTTGGCATAAGTCTATCTTTTCCTACTTTATATCTTGTTGTCTACAAATCTCAGTTTCACTTTCTAAAATTGTATTTTTTTGTAGTTGTTTTCATTCACATCAATTGGTCAAAATAAGTGGATCATTATTCAAAATTAAAACTAGCATTTAAAAGACACCATTTTTAGAATTTTGCATTCCAAAATTAGTAAATCTTATATAATAGATCTAAAAATTGCAATATCTTTTACATACTTGCATTGTGTTTCCTATTTTTTTATGTTTTCTACACTTTCTTAATGGTTTTTCTCCATTTTGGGAACACTTTTAGCTTGGTGAAACTTGTGTGAGTATCACAACCTGGTGTCCTATTACTAATAATTCAGTGAGACATAGTTTGAGACTCATGGCATATCGTGCTAGCACATTACTTATGGATCTTTGTTTTTCTAACTCTTTCACTCATAGTGTTGACACTAGTCATCCCATGTTGGAATCCATACTTGAACTAACATGTCCCATGACCTCCAATCCCATTGATGTTGAAACCATTCTTACTCATGTCCCTCAAGTGAGCTTGAAAAAAATGGATAAACCCTTAGGAAAACTTCAAAACTATGTGTTTGCTAATATATATTGTTAGTATTGTGGTTACTAGATCATAGATAACATGAGGAGAATACTTCATAATAAACTGGAAATACAAATTTTATGTAGCCTAGCTCATATAATTGATGATCATATTCCTACAATGGATAGTTGTGCTTAGACTTTGGGATACACTCAAATTCAAGGTGGAAATAAAATTCATCCCCTACAACTATGGCCTCTATTCCTACACACACTCATTCAACTATCACTACAACAAGGAAACCAACTATCAACATCAATCCAATTTTGGGTATGTCCACTAGGAATCCTTTTAGTTTGTGAATGCAACCATCATATCTCCTAACCCATCACCTCTCACAAAATTACAATTCACTTGTCCTCCCAACACATATACACCTCCACCTTATTCACCTCCATCTCAAAACACAACCAATGATTTCATCCTCAACCAACTTTTGCAAAATGTTTCAACCATCCAACAAAAAATTTCCACATTGAACCAAAATCAAAATAGCCAACCTTCACAATATGTCAAATGAAGCCCATTATCATTGGAGACATTGAGAGCACAAATGCCACAAGGAATAGAGATTCCTAGATTTGAGAAATGAGATGGTAAAGGAGATCCTAGTAACCATGTCTCAACATGTACATTCTTTATGTAGTGACTTCATTTTCAAAGACAAGCTCTTGACTAAGATTTTTCCTAGATCCTTGAAAGGTACAACCTTGGAATGGTTTTGTTCTTTACCAAATAATTCAATTCATTCATTCAATGAACTTTTGATGCTTTTCTCAACCATTTCCAAGTGCACATTGGTCCCAAGATAGCCTTACTGGATTTAATGCAATGTAAGAAAAATACAGATGAAAATGTCATTGATTTCATAGCATGTTATCAATTGCTCTACTCACAAATAAACATTAAGATTCCTATTGTTGGTATTCAAAGAAAGTTTTTGAAAACTTGCAAACCAATATTCAAGATAAGCTTGGGATATTGAAATTTCCCTCCTTCACTCACTTATTCATGACTCTACATGACTATGAGAATTTGGTTAGTCATCGTGAAGTGAAAATTTCCTCCAATCGTCTTACAAAATTTGAATCCATTCTTGATAATAATTTCCAACCATTCAAGAAACTAAATAAAGGATTTATACAAATAAATGAACCTCCAATAAATCAACATGTTGAGTCTCAAGTGGATGCTATAAAAACAACACATCCATATCAATTCAAGAATAAGAAGAGGAAATTTACTCCATTACCTAATACCCTTCATTTCATCATGTTGCAACTCCTGTGTAAGAACCTAATTACCTTACCTCCCATTAGAACCCTCGATACCACTGAGTCGTTACCTCCGAACCATAATCCAAATCTCTTTTGCCATTATCACTGACAAAATGGACATGATACAAAATGATGTATCCATCTTAAAAAAATTGTACAAGACCTCATTGATTCTAATCACATCCAGATTGTTGGTGTTAATGATCAAAGAAATAAGTTCGTTGCCCCACCCAACCAAAATTTGTAATTCTTTACTAATCCAGTGCCAAATCATAACATCTCATTTGTTAAAGCTAGTGACACCAAGAATGATGTGATGAATGTTGACAATGTACAAGGCATGACTAATGATAACATGAGTGATAATGAGGATGAAATAAAAACTATGACCAGTCAAACTCATTAGCATTCAATCTCATAAGGGTCAAACCAAATTGTGTCATGACATTATTAAACATGCACCTAATGGTCCTCCTTACATAGCTGGAAGAATTAATGATAATCCTACCAATGGGATTTTAATTTATCTAGTGTGTGTAGAGAATGTGATCACCAAGAAGTTATTGTTTTTGCATGAATTTTACCAAGACTCTAATGAAAAATCGAAAGCATGGATCAAAACACATGTAATATTTTTTCTTACCCTATGATAGGTTCAATCAGTCTCTCATTAAAAGTTGGATTGAAGCAATTAAATGTATCATTCTCCATCATCCTGTCCTCAGACCAATTCTATGTGAATCTAGGCTACCGATGGCTACACTCCATGGATGTTGTCATGTTGGTGGTACATAAATGCTTAAAATTTCCATTTGGAAATGAAATTTCCACTATGCATCATAGCGGTTTTAAGCCTTTACCTTCCTGTGGGAATTTCTCATTGGATTTCTTTTTGCTTGAACCCATGTAACTTATTAAGCCTACCAAGCCTGAATTATTTTTCAAGTCTTACCAAAAGTTTAAGGAAAAGTGCATAGCAAATTATCTCTTAGAAACATTCCTAAATCCATGATTGAACCAAAAGTTCTTGAAAGTAATCAAGAAAAATCAACAATGATTCCTCTTCCTATTTCCTATAAGGGACCAAGAGATAACCATACAATGCCCATTTCGCCTCCTAATATAACCAATGGTTGATAAACCTACTCCTACAAAATCACAATGTAAAAATCATGCGAAAAGAAACAAAAATGCTAAAGACCATAGGAATATACATTGTGTTATTTCTCGTTAGTTAGAAGAAAAAAAACACTAGAAATCGAAGATCAAACATGTCAACTCAAAAAAAGCATGATGATTATCCACCTTCACTACAATGGCAACATGAAACCTCTATGGACATTATCATTAGACCTCCTGTTGTGATAAATTTGGATGATAATGACGAGATTGTTAAGATTGATGAGAAAGTGCATAATGAGTTGAATTTATTATTTTCCTCTTCCATGAGCTTAGATGAAAACAACCATGATCCTCCTAACAAGAGTGACTCACCACATGTTGAGCCTAGTGATTTTCCTAGTACAACACTCATTGTTTCCCCTTTGATAATTACCCACCTTCCATATATGATGAACAAGAATGGGATGTAGATGACTTGTTTTAGGTTGGCTCCCATGTGTCATACTCTAGATTTTTATTTTGGATTGGATGTGCATAATGTGATCCCCCATATTGTTTTATTGGTTTGTCTTTATGCTTTGATCCTACTTTGATGAGACTTGTCACCCATTGGTGCAAGGATACAAAGGAGGTGAATCTTTGTGACATTATTCTATATTTGTAACCATTTTATTTTCACCTTTTTATGTTTTCCTTTTGGGTATGATGCAAGGAATTGAGACATTTAGGGTCTTCCATGTTGACCCAAAAATAATTTTCCTTTGTTTCACTCTCTATGTGTCAATCCTCCTTTGTGTTCATTTTTCCATGAGTATTTGGGGAATGATGATGGTTTTGAGCTCTATATAGCACATTAGCAAAGACATAAGTTGACCCCAAATATGTAGATACCTTATGTGTTGTCTTAGGATTGCATATGGGGAGCAACCTCATGTTCATGACGAGCTTTTATTTGGAAACATATGTTTTGAATAAGTCTTTCCAAATAAGCTCTCATATATTGGCCTTTATCATTTTCTACTTTAAAGTAATTGCTCACAACATGGTGTTTAGAAAATTTTTAAAAGTGGGGAGCATTAAGCCTCCCACTCATTACTTCTATATTGACATGACTTTATTCAAAGTGTGGTCTTCTCAATTGAAGTGATGTGTCTTCTTGGTGGTGACATTGGGTTTGATTTCCTTCAAGAGTGTGGCCTTTCTTGGCATATGGCATTCCTCCTGGTGACAATGCTAGTGCTTGCATTCCCTAAGCTATGAATCTTTTATCCCTTTGCTAGTCCTCTCTTGTTGGTGATATTAATTGTGATGTTCCCTAAGGTGATACCTTTCATGAACTAAGATAAACCCCTTTGACTATCCTAACACTAATTCTTGACCACTAAACATAACATAACTTGCTTGTTAGTAAAGCCTTATCATAAGTGTCTAGCATAATGCAACTTGTTAGCCTTGTGAAAATCTATTACCATCTTGTGTGGCACCTTATCAAAGTTATCAGGGGGTATAAATTTTTGTATGGTTGACATATGGAGATTGTAGACCTAGCATGACTTTCCCATCTACCACCTTTTTATGATTTCACACCTTGTAGACCTACCATGACTTTCCCATCTACCACTTATCCGTGAGTTCACACCTTGGAGACCTAGTGTGTGTTTCTCACCCTATTTCCTTGGGGCTCACCTAGTGTATATCAAATCTACTAGCCCCTTGTGAGTGTATTTTTAACAAATAACTTGTTGGTTCAAATCTATAGATTGTTAAACTCTAAAAGTATGCCAAGCTTTTTCTTCAATTTTAACAAGGATTTGGCCAACAAACGAAATCAACCAAGATGGTTGGGATTCCCTGCTCTTTAGTCTCTACTTCACCTAGGTGGGTATTACCTTGATAACCAATGAATGCAAAATTTCAAAGATAAGAGTGGTGACAATTAAGCAAATTATGACCTCATACAAATTTAGAGGGTTTGTTTAATTCTATCTTTAGTAATTCATTAATCCACTCATAATATATTTTACATTAGAATGAGGGTTTGAAATAGATACTCTAAAACTAACTTCTACTGCTACTCCTAGAACATAAAATATAAATTGAATTATAGAATGTGATACAAGGGATGGTTTTGGAAAATGAATTGATCAGTTCTTTCTCTGGGTATAGAGTCAAAATTCAAAATTATATGTGTCTTCCTTCTAGGTATAACTCAAATTACTTGCGACAAAACTATTTATGAGTTGCATAAATGTGCAAAGTTATCTTTTCTCGGGTTATTATTTATCCAATTTAATCCTCTATATTACTATGAGTTATTGAAAGGAATTTAATTCTTCCTTGAAGAAACCCTATTAAACAAATCACACAAAACGTGATTTTTTTTTAACAAACTAGAAATATACTTGTGAAACAACAAAAATAGGTTGCTCCACCTTTTAGGAGATGGAACAGTAGGGTTTAGTACCTAGACCTATTTCCCTCAAGTTTCATTCAAGGAAAACCTATAGATCTCAATCCAAATGTAGAAAGGGGGAAAGAGATCTTGCAATAGTGTGTCCTAGGGTGTGATTAAAGACTAAAAGGGGTTCACCACCAAGCTAGGGCTTGGAAAGACAAATGACATGAAAAACCTAATGATGTGCAAGACTTGAATTGATGACCTAGAAATGAATGTAAAATAGAATAGTAAACTGAGAAATTAGAGAGGCACACCTAGAAACTTGTAGCAGCCTAGAAAAAGGTCTAAAATTCTGAAAACACTGAATTTAATGCATAATGGAACTCATATGCCAGGCTAAGCAATTTAGTCCCAGATTAGGGTATCTAGGTAGGAATATAAATCTAGTAGTGACAAGTATAGAACTATTGAAAACTAGAAAAATCATTATATAGGGACTCATATGCCAGAAGTGGTGTAGTAGTCTTTCTCGGCTTTTTTGAAGGATCAAGGTATGAATCTTCTCTTCAATCTTTGTTATTTCTTCTCAACCTAATTTTCAAATTTGAAATCTTGGATTTTGTTCTGTAGATGTCCTTTAGTGGTCTTGTAAACAAGGTGACAACTTTGAAAACTTTGTAAGCATGAAAACTTCTTCCAATCTTTCTCTTCAATGTGTCTTCAATCTAGATCTACAAATCACAGACTAGAGAGAGGGGGAAATATTGTTTTGTTAGTAGAAATAGGTTTTCCTTGGTCAAACCCCATTTTGGTAATCAAACCTTGACATGAAATGAAATGGAAAGGAGAAATGATGAATGAACAAAATGCTATGTTACAACTCACCAAACCCTAGAAACAAAGTGCTACAAACATGTATGAAATGGATCTAATGGATGTGGATCTTGACTCATGCTTAAATGATATGGATATTGACTTGAACATTGAAACCCTACATCACAAATGTTAGCTCAAAAAAAAAAATGATGCATGATGGCTTTGACATGATGTTGGAATCTTGGATAATGCTCTAAAACAATTGATAATAATCTCTTGAAGACGCTTGAATTATCTTGTAAACACTTGAATTGCTAGAATTCTTAAATACTTAGGTCACACTTTCTCATAAAGATTGCTAGGTAAAAAATGAGTTAAATATACTTGTATTTAAATACTTGTTTATGCCAAATTCGTTGAAATTACAACACTACATGTTGACATTAGATCTAGGAGAATAAAATCCTGCCAATAATTTGAATTTAATTTAGGTTTAAGCCACATAGGACTCATATGCTAGAAGTGGCATATGAGTCTCATTAGGCTAAGCTTTGGGACACATTTTTCAAGAAAGGATTAGATTGATGTGAAATCCATATCGGGGCCCCGAAACTTAGGTGGGAGCCATATGCCCAAGGTGGTGTATGAGTCCCATATCACTAAATATGGTCCATACTATCCAAAAACATGTGAATTATGATTGGATGTTGGTAAATGTCAGGATTATCCTTAGAAATATGCATTAATCAAGGCTTGTGGATGCAAAATTCAACCAATTAAGGCATAAATGAAGCCCAATTAATTAATAAAAACTTAGATTAGTGTGAAAGTGTAAAGGTACACTTTACAATAGTTTCAATAAGGCACAACTTGGTCCACTTAGTTTACAAGGTCCCAAGACCTAATGTGAATATCTTAAACACATTACAACACTATGTTAAGGCAACATTAAGCTTAATTTAACAATGAGGGACCAAAAAAGGGTGAATACATAGAGGGATACATTTTCCATCATTAAATTTAGCCCCCACATTACTAAGAGGAGGAACTTGCTTCAAACTCACACTAAAGTAGAAATACTTGCATCAAGAGGGGTCCAAGTGTACCAATGCTAGTGAGATAGGACAACAACAATTGAGAGTAGTGATGAAGCCCCAAGATCAAGGTCTTTGGAAAATGAACATAAGCACAAAATAAGACATATGTAAAGGATATAAGGAAAAGCAATAAAATAAGCATACATTTCCAAAGACA
>VDFB02098028.1:0-25901 GCA_007258455.2 Sequoia sempervirens | reverse complement strand
CAAGGTATCTTGTTGTGCTAATTGTCTTATGTGTTGAGTTTTTTGCTTATTGCATTTCTGATCTAAACACTAACATGGTATCAGAGCGGGTCTAAGAAAAGATTTGATCAGAATTGTTTAAGCAAGTTGTAGGGTAACATGAACAAAGAATGCATCTTCAGATTTCATAAGTTTCATGCCCACTTTGAAGAAAAATATGAGAAGTCTTCCTTTGAAGTTTTCTAGGGTTAGTTTTCCTTGTTGCAGCTACCTTCACACTAAAAGAGAGATGAAATTGAAGACAGTCAACAAACTAAGGATAGCCATGACAAAGACAAGTTAATACTACAAGTGAGTATTGATAGGAACAGTGTTAGGTGTGGTAAAGGGGCAAATGTCATGGGGAACAATGAAAGTGATGTGCAACACTGTGGAAAAGAGGACAGTCAAATTGTTATGGCAACCTTAAGAGATAGCCCTATGAACAAGGGCAGACCTATGATGAATACTGTGCAATCTTCCAACTGTGAAGTGACAGTTTAAATGTATGACAACCATGAGATTAAAAGGTAGAGGGCAGTGTATAGAAGATGGCATGATCTTGGCATCAAATTAATAACAGTTTGGTGAAGTTGCATGAGACTCAACACAGTGCTCATGGGTAGAAATGTAAGATAGTGCCATGAGGAAACTGGGCATGTCAAGCTTTCAACAGTCATGTGGCTGTTAGTAAAGGAGAAAAGAACATTTCAAAAGATGTACATTATCAAAGAGCCCAAAATCCTACAACCTTGAAGTTTGCTATTAAATGAGTTTTCTTAACAAGGATGAAACTCAAAAGGAAGCAGACAGATGCCGATGCAAGTTACAGATGAAGAGCTAGAAAGAAGAGCTAAAACAAGCTGAAGAGTAGGTTGTATTATTATCATAAGAGTTAGAATCAATGAATTGGTACCATTGCAACATATTTGAATCTTTAAGTGCAAAGATCAAGAAAGAACAATTGGTGGATTGTGAGGAAGATTAGACAATAAAGAGATAAGTATTTTATACCTTTGAATAATGTTCATGAATTTTATGTAGTTAATAATAACTCATGCATTAACATTGGGAATAGTGAATCATGTATGCTTCTAGCATTGGTCTGTATATTTTGTTTCTTCAAGGTAGTTTGATTCTATAAACTATTATTAATCTCTCTAAGATGCTTCCAGGATGGATCGAGGAGCAAAAGTTGATGAGAGATTGCATAAGGAATTCAAGAGAGGAAGAGCGTGATGCATCCTGTGAGGAAGTCATGCTGGCGAAAGAAATGAACACATGTGAAGACATAGCTTGCAGCCTTGGGACTAAGTTGGTGGCACATAACTCTCATGATTCTTCACTGAAGACATCTCTTGGGGGCACAAGGTTGGGTCAGCCTTGGATGGAAAATTTACATCAGCAAAGAAGATTGAGAAAGATGAAGACACTAAACCTATTCAAATTGTCATTGTGATCAACTACTTCGAAGAGGAGGAAATGACATTCAAAGGGAGTCTGACAAACCAACAAAGGCAATCTTGGACGAGGAGGTCAGAAGGTTGATGTGAGTACTTGGAGCTTCAAAGGGAGTCACATCATCATGAAGATTTGTGTAATGTATATTTCTCTGAGACAGAGAAATATGAGGTGAAAGCCCTTGTAGTGTATATTTCTCTGAGACGGAGAAATATGAGGTGAAAGCCCTTGTAGTGTATATTTCTCTGAGACGGAGAAATATGAGGTGAAAGCCCTTGTAATGTATATTTCTCTAAGACAGAGAAATATGAGGTGCGAGCCCTTGTTCATCTCTGAGACTGAGATGAGACGTCATGTTGAGAGACTCCATGACAACATCACGTTGAGAGACTCCGTTATGGACCCTTGTACTTGTGTTTCTTTCCACACATGGGAGTAGCCATGGTGGACGTCATGTTGAGAGACTCCATGATGACATCACGTTGAGAGACTCCGTGATGAACACATGTACATGTGTTTCTTTCCACACATGGGAGTAGCCATGGTGGACGTCATGTTGAGAGACTCTATGACGACATCACGTTGAGAGACTCCGTGATGAACTACTTTCTACAAATGGGTGTAGCCATTGTGGGTGTCATGTTGAGACTCCATGACGAGGATATCTGGAAAATACCTCCCTAGCTAAGAGGGAGTGTTAGTGTTTGTAGCTTAGGGAGATATTTTCTCCTAAGTAAAAATTAAGATAATTAATCTCCAAGGCAGGTCAGCCTTGTGTCACAAATTATATTTTATATTTTTCTATTTTCTCTAGAGGCCGACCTAGAGAAGAGGTCACCCCAATTTGTATATATACAAGGTGAAGATTATTCATTTGATCATCAATTCACTCTCTTCAATTCACATTTCTACAGAGCAGAAGTTCGCCCTTCAACAACAGATTACCATCTCTTAGCAGCAGATCAGATTTCAACAAGAAATATATTCATTTGTGTCTTTGCATCAAGGAGAGATGCTACTATTTATTGTATGAGATTCGACCTTGTATTAGGCCTAAGTTGTAAGCAAATTTCTACTCATATATATATATATATATATATATATATATAAGAGATAATTTCTTGCTGGGTTTTTCTCCCTCGAGTAGGAGGGTTTTCCCAGGGTATCTTGTTGTGTTCATTGTCTTATGTGTTGAGTTTTCTGCTTATTGCATTTCTGATCTAAACACTAACATTAATATGTCCCATCTTTAGACAACACATCCACAAAAGTGTTAATTTTACAGTGTCAATGATGGAAACTAATGTCTTGGAAGAAAGAGCAACACTCTCTCATGTCTTTTAAGATTGATTCTAGCATCCATTTTTCTAAGGGACTATTTTGCATAGCCCTTGATCATTATAGAACTAATGTTTTGGAAGAAAAAACAATACTCTCACATCTACTAAGATTGACTCTAGCATCTAGTTTTTTGAGGGACCTTTTTGCATAGCCCTTGATCATTATAAAATCGATGTTTTAGAAGAAAGACCAACACTCTTTCACATCTACTAAGATTGACTCTAGCATCTAGTTTTCTAAGGGACCTTTTTGCATAGCCCCTAATCATTATAAGAGTGCAAATGTAGCCAAGAATACCAATCTCACCTATTTCAAGATTAGCACCCAAATTTCCAATGGATCTTTTTGCATAGGTAATTTTGTATGGGATTTTTTTTCAATTGTAGATAGGTTTTAATAGTCAATATAGAAGAAGCGTTTGATTAAAGGAACTTGTAATATGAGGTAATGTGAGTGTTAAGAGAAAATAAGTGCATATGCATGGCAGTTTACCTCATTTATAAAGTTCTCTTTTTTTGAACCAACATGCTTATAGCCATATCTTGAACACTTGGGCCTTGTGAGGCTCCATCCCAACAACTTGAGTAACCCATTATCTAGTATAACTTAAAGTTCCAAGTCTTAATGAATGGTCTCACCAAGTACTTGCATCCATGATAAGTTTGAAGCCATATTGAACAAAATGGTTATGTAGGATGTGGTCCCATGGAATAGGCTCCAACACTTACTTTTATTCCAATCTAGTCCCATGGAATTGAAAAAGTATTGGCACAACAATAAAATTAATCTTCCCCTCTAAAATAAGGCCTTGGGTTTTGAGCCCATAAATTTTCAACCGGTGTTGAGGTGAGTTGGGGGCTAAAAGTTTCCCCTGCCAGCATAGGAAACTTTATGTATATGGGGCATTTTGTATGACATCTTGTTCCTCATAAAAAGGGGTACTTTAAAGTTGAGGTGTGATTGAGTAAAATATGGAGTTATTTGTAGCCAAATGGCTCCACAAAATATAATTTCTTTGTTGGTGTGAATGGGGTTATTCCCTAACCAATTTCCCTTTTGAGCCCTTTTCACATCTAGTTAGTTAAGTTTACTTAGGGATTTTATTTTTGTTTCAAGTTGTGAGACCATAACATTTGTCATAATCTTATATCATCTTATGTCTCACTCTTGTCTATACACACAAGGGTCCTTTATGTACATTTCATTCCATTGCATTATATATACTATTATATGAGTTTGTATTATAACATTTTTATTGCTTCTCTCTTGTGTGGAAGATTATTTGGTGTTACAAATAATTCTTGCTTTTGTGAGATCTTTTGGTAACTTAAAACACTTTTTATTTAGAATATTTTTTTTAGTACTTATTTAAAAAAAGTTATGGAAGATTTTATATCATCCACAAGATCCTTTTGCTACCTGATATGGTAGCATGAGCCTTAGACTAAAACCTCTTCATCTAAGAGCCAAGGACCGAGGGGCATCTATTTCATCCGCAAAATCCTTTTGCTATCTAATAAAGTAGCAAAGCTTAGACTAAAACCTCTTCAACTAAGAGCCAAGGACCGAGGGGTATCCATTCTACCAAAGTCGCTTGGGGCACAATCTCAACCTCATCACTTATGGTGTCGAGGCTTTGCACTCAACAAGACTTGATGCCTAGTGGGTTAATTCAAAACCATTCAACTTCAATAGCAAACCAACGACCCATTGACTTCAAAAAAACTAATGTTGTCACCATTTCATATTTTACAATATGATATTAACATTTATTAGGAACTTTAACAAATGTTACAAACATCAAACAACTAGCTGCTAAAACTCTATTGCAAAAAGTCATTGACTCATTTTGAAAGAGATTATAGGTTTTAGAACTTTGTACTAAACTATTTGCTCCAAACATATGGGAATTGTAGTCCCCTTCACACTTGCCAAATAAAGTTGGTGAGTCCATCCTTTATGGTTAAGATTTATCTTCCTTGAAAACTTTCCATGGATCACTTGCTCGTGAAAATAAGAATGATATGCCTTGGTGTGAGGTAGTTTGATTCTTGTTTATGAGGTTGATGGATTGAAATAGATAATAAATAGTTTGTCCATAAATTCAATGCTTAACTTCAACTGAATCATTTCAAGAATATGGAAAGTTTGTAAGACGATTCATCTTGCAAACATTAAAAAAATAGAATTTATTCCCTGACTAAAATTTATCCTTTAATCCACAATTTTATCTACATGTAACACTTGCAAAGTGAATTCATCTTGGAAACTTTTGAGATTAAAAAAAGGAATACATCAATAATTTATCCTCTAAGCTATTGTTCACTTCACTGGGCATGTGAGAGAGCAAAGCATATGGAGAATGACAAGAGAAGACAAAGTAGGAGTTGATGATAATACCAATTTGAAATAATCTACTAGAGAACATAATAACTAAAATTTTGTGCAATCATTCTTTGGAATTTGTTTCTTGTGCATCAAAATCATACTCTTCCCTACATATGATTATTAATTTTTTAGACTTCTACAATGTTCTCATTGGACATAACTGGATTGTAGAAGATAGCGTAGGTGCAAAATGTGACCTAGCCTTATTGTACATTGCTTCATGTCCAATGTTTGAGGCCCAGGCCTATCCCTAATATTTGTAATGACCATGTCCACCTTAATGCAAGGGTGGTCTCATTCTCTTTGAGGCTACCATCAAGGCAAGCAATAGGTCATGGGTCATGTTGGTGGTTGTAAACCCTCTCACAAGAAAGAGAGAGGTTGAAATTGCTTGTGCTATTCATTTTTTAGCACCAGTGCATCAAAATGGTAGAATTAGGGGCTTCTTATAAAATGATC
Source organism: Sequoia sempervirens (assembly GCA_007258455.2). NCBI lineage: Eukaryota > Viridiplantae > Streptophyta > Pinopsida > Cupressales > Cupressaceae > Sequoia > Sequoia sempervirens. Next base: position 20,234 of record VDFB02098028.1, on the reverse strand, counting down.
TTCACAACCAAAATGCTTAAGACCATTTTTGTATATAATTCTAGTGTGTAGGTGTGGAAGAGAGTTGATAAGCCAAGGTCACTTATTTCTATAAGCAATGCCATAATGCACAACATTGGTGTAATTTATAGAGGCATTTTATACTTGATTAGTATTCATCCTTCTCGGTATTCTACAACATTAAGAGGGATCATATCAATAGAAAATCATCGTATTTCTCTAGAAAATGTATGTATTGGTGTTCAAAGCATGGGAATTATGGGGGTTGCCAATGAAGGGCTCTGTACATTGGACAATCACCACATATTGATAAATTTGTTTGAATTAGGTCAGACAACATTTTTTTTTGTATTCATTATAGTTTACAAAAAGGATCATAATGATCAAGAAAAAAATTCTCTAATTTGTTTACATTTTTATTATCACATATTTAGGAAGAGTTTCTGATTCTAAGTATATGCCATGTAAGGCTTCTATTCACTATCTTATTCTATTCATCTTTTTAGTTTACAACAAGGATAAAAAATATCAAGGTATACATTTTGTATTCTACTGTAGTAGGATTGCCATTCTCTTTTTCCCTTCGTTGCACTCTTTGTTTGACCTTTGTTGGTGTTTCTTGCCTCCCCCATTAAGTCCCCTAGTCTTGGTTTGTTGATTCCTTTGAAGTACAACCATTGGTTCGCATAGCTTACCTCTTCTTTCGTTATTTCCACTTTGCCATTCTCCATCAGCTTTTTAAACTTGTCTTTAGCCACCTCTACAGTGATAGATACCTGCAAATAAACATTATGTATGGTGAGTCTTCTATTAGACTCAGTAAGAGCTCTCCTAATGCCTTGGTATTTCTCACGATTCTTAGCTTTCCAAATAAACCATAAAATTTCGGTAGATAGGATTAACCAGTAAAGATTGTTTAGTTTTCCCATCTCTTCTAATTTACCCATTAATGTTTCCTTTTTTTTTCATTCAATTCCCCCCACCCCTTTGATTCTATTTGAAATAAATCCCAGTTTTCTTTAGCAAAAAAATAGTCGAAAAAAATATGATTCACAGTTTGTCATGTCCCCGAAATAGAACATAGAAATAACCAAATATTGAAATACAAACAAACAAACAAACAAATAAATATATAGTTTAGTAGCAAATTTATTATAATATTATGATTATAAATATAATCACCATTTAACCATTATTCTCATCATAGTATAACATTTATTATAATCCATATCATAAATTTGATATAATACAAATATAAAATCATAAATATAATAACTAAATAAACAAACGTAAATATAAAATATAATAAATAAATAACAAATAAAATAAGCATTGCTAAAGTCGGGGGTTGCGAGCCGTTCAACGGCTTTCTGCGAACGCTATGGATGCAAATGCTGTGGGCGTGGTGTCCAGTGGACTTGGGTCCTCTACGTTTGTCTCTGTGGGCGCTGCTCTAGGGTCGGGCAGGGTCCTTCAGGCTGGGGAGATTGGTATTGTTGTGGACGGGTCTTGGCTGCTGCCTGGTGGTCGGGGTGGAGTTCTTGTGGTTGGGGCTCCCCCTGCTTGTTTGGGGGGTTTTGTTGCTTCTCCCTTGGAGTGTGATGGCTGCATTTCTACCCAGCTTCTCTCTGAGGTGCCACCTTCTGTTCCTTCTGCTGGTGGTCCTGCTATTGGTGGTAAATGAAAGTCATTTGTTGATGTAGTTTCAAATGACTATGTGTGATCTATGCCTGCTATGGCTAGGGTTCGTCCTTTGCCTTGTGCTAGGGCCTCTCCTGTTGTGGTCTGTAGGCTTGAGGTTGCTGAGAACGAGGAGTATTATATGTGACAGGGTGTGGTCTGTAGGTTTAACGGCTTGTGGCCCTCCCTTCCTGATCTCCATGAATGGGTTTCCGTTTCCTGGAAGCCTATTGTGTCGGGAGAGATTGAGCTCTATCCCAGTGCTAGGGGTTTTTTCTCTGTTTCATTTTCTTCCTCAGAGGATCATGACAGAGTGTTGGACAGGGTGTGGATGTCGGGTGATCATTCGCTGTTCATCCAGCCTTGGTCTCGCTCTTTCAATACTCTTACAGAGCCTTTGAACATTAGACCTGTTTGGGTTCGACTGTCGAATTTCCCACTTCAGTTTTGGGAGGATTCTTTCTTTGAAGCTATTGGCAACACCATTGACAACTTTTGGAAGGTGGATTCAATGACTCGAGATCTAGGGCATACTATGGTGGCTTGTATTTTAATCGATTTGGACATCTCCAAACCTCTCCATGGTGATGTGGTTTTGATGGTGGAGGACAGACCTTGGAAGCAGCTTCTAGACTATGAGGAGCTCCCTTTTCGGTCCAGGCATTGTTTTTCTATTGGTCACTTGGCATCTGGCTGCCCTCTTGCTTGCTGCAAGGGTGCTGCTACTTGGTGGAAGAATGCTCTCTCAGACCATCTCACAGTTGATCCCTCTTTAGATGTTTCCTTCGTGGTAAGCGATCCTCCATTGTCTACCCCCTTGGTGTTAGAGCCTATCCAAGCTCCTCTACCGACTAGCCCTTCTGCGGAACCTTCTGTCGTCGCTGTGTTGTCGGTTCCTGCCTTGTTTGATGCCGCTAGTCCTTTGACCGCTCATGTCTCCTCTTCTTCACTACCAGCTCCCTCAATGTGTGATGACTCCTCGTTCAAGGTGGCTGTTGTGGATCCACTCTCCTCGCCTTGCTCGGTGGATTTCGTTTTGGAGCCATCCTAGTCAGTTGTGCTAAGGAAGAAGGGACTCCCCAAATCTGTTGCCTTTGCACGACCTCAGGTTCAGGGGGTTAGTTTGGTCCCCTCGTCTGGGGTTGTCTAAACTTGGTTTGTTGTTCTACAACTGTCGATCAACTGTGTCTGTTTGTTTTTCCTTTGGCCCTCTGGGCTCTTTGTGTAAAGGGTACAACACCCTGTAAATGCTACTTATCTTATAAAAAACAAATAAAATAAGAAAATATAAAAGATACCAATTCCTAAAGTAGCCTCGTAAAAAAAACAGCAAACCATTCACAAGGATATAATTATAATACAAATTAATATTATTAAGTTATAAATATCATAGTAATAAAACTAATGTTCACAAGAAACTAGGCATTGATTCCTAAGGTGACTAGGCCTTAGTAAATAAATAAATAAATCTAAAAAGGGCAAGCATCGATTAGAAGGCATACTAACTATGTCTTTAAACATAGCAGTAATCTCCATATTATAAGCAATGATTAATGAATAGCCACCAAACTAAACAGTGTGTTAGAGGCCAAAGGGAATACCCCTTGGCAAATGAAAGGTTGGGACTGTTGGCAAAGCAAGTATAAAAAAGAAGACTGATCCAAAACAAAAGGCATCAAAGAGGGAAGTGAAGAATCTAGGAAAGAAAATAGAATGGGAAAAATAAATAGATCTGAAATATATTTGAGTAAAAGGAGATATACAAGCAGAAACATGAATAGAAGATGAGGACAAAAATAAAGTAAATAATTCTAAGTATAGCATCAAATATTTTAATATATTATTATCATAGAAAAAGGTATATATATATATATATATATATATATATATATATATATATATATATATATATATATATATGGAAAATAAGTATATGTAAAGGTAATTAGATTAACTAATCATAGATATAGATATATGTGTATAGGGACATATAGATAATATGATTAGACAATAATGATACTTGCAACAATTATTAAGCCGTATAAGTAATGATGATTCTTTAACATAGACATAAGTAGATTATGCATCTTTATGAATTGTCCTCATCTTATGATCAATCCAATATAAGATTGAAGGAGGTGAGTAAAGAATCAAAAAACATTGAGAGATACAACAACTCAGGTGATGTACTCACTTAGCAATAATATCTAGCATATTTTGAATATGAGAAACAAATATTGCTAATTTGACTATTGGTGTAATGCTTTCTTTAGTATCATCATGATGATAATGATGTTGGTATTAACTTAAAGAATCAGTAATAAATGCAAATGTATTTGATTGCTAAAAGATTGTCTTCTCCGTGTTTGTAAATCTACTTGGGAGGAAGGGCCTGAGAAAGTGGTGCCTAAAAACCCCCACTTAAGGTTTTGCCCCTAGGACCCGAGGCAGGGAGGTGCCATGGAGGGGTGGCAAGTCCACCTAAGGTTTCGCTAATCCCAAGGCAAGGGTTGGGACATAGAGGGGTGGGGGGTCCCACCTAAGATTCCGCTGTGGCCATGGAGGGGCGGTAGGCCTAGGCCACTATAAGCTCCATTGGCTTCCCCCAATAGGTCGTGTTTTTTAAGGGGATGTCATGGATGGAGAATGCAGTTACAAGTCCCCTAGAGTGGGAGGTTGTAGGCTACAACCCCTTGAACTTAGCCAAGGACTTCGGGTGGATCTATCCACATGGATAGAGAATGCAGTTACAAGTCGCTAAGAATGGAGGGTTGTAGGTTACCACCTTTGTACTAGGGATTAAGGCTTTGGGCGGATCCATCCATGCCATCCATCATGTGTTTTCATAATTGCATTTATGAACATATTTATATATGAATATCTAGATATTAATGCTAATAGATATATGTGTATGTGGAAATGTGTTAATATGGTGGATGCAGATTTCAAACCAAGATTATTTCATTAAAGAAAACATTTATTTGAAAAGAAGAAACCCTAAACCTAATCTATAAGCAAATTCTAGGACAAACCGGGTAAGGGACATTACAGAGTTTTAGATTTCTTACAGATATCACATACATTCAGGTTGTTTTTTGAGTCTATATTTGGTAATCTTTATAGCATCATCATCCATTTAACACCTGCTTATTTTGGTTCCAAGACATTATTTCCTAAACACATTATTCCACTTCTTATGGTTTAAATCTAATTTCCAGCTTTTGTTTAGATAATCAGTTAGATCCACTGGTTCTACTATTGTGTTGTAAATTTCTTTTTCTTTTAACTCTATTAATCTACAATCCTCCAACCAATCAAAGCCTTGCATATTACCATTACTATATGTTTTGTTGTTTTCCACAACAAAATTTTGTTTTTTAATCAGTTCAAAGGTTCTTTTTTGTGTTTGAGGAATATTAAATTCTAGGTTGAGAGAGTACCATGATTTTAACTACCCAACGTTTATTAGGTTTTGGAATTGAGAAATTCCTTTTCTATTCCAAGCCTTTGCAGAGCACCCTTGTAGGAGTGCTAAGGGTTTATTCTTGTGAAAGATATTCCACCAAATGGATCTCAAGTGGGATATTTTGTTGTCCTCCACCAGACATTTATTTAGGATTGATTTTTTGCTTAGTTCTCATGCTTTCCACATGCTCTTGAATATATTGGAACCAACTGGGGACATTAGGAATTTTCCAAAGACTAGGTCACATAGAGGTGTATTCTTCTAAAATATGGCTTGTTTGGGTACAAATCTTTGTATATTTATTTCTTATTAGTATTTTTCATGGCTCGTCCCCTCAAAGGGCCTTGCAGATCCAATTCACTTCCAAAGCAATCCCTTGTTTTTTTAGATCTTTCAATCCTAATCCACCTTTTTGTTTTTCTATGCAACACCATTCCCATTTAATTACATGTTTTTTTTCTTGCCTTTTTCGTTCAGCCACAAGAATTGTCTGATTTTTTTTTGGATTTCCTCAATTTGGTAACTGTTAAAGATCCAAACAAATGTATAGTAAATATTATAGGATGATAGTATCTTTTGATATACGCGAGCTCTTTCAACTATTGATAGGTATTGTTTATTCCAATTTCTTAGCTTCTTTTCAAGCTTATTTTTAACCCAATCCCACATGTCTTTTAGATTAGGGCTTACAAAAAATGATATCCCTAGATATTTGAATATTTTTTTTGGACCTCCTCATTGGAATTCATGTTCTTTGAACTAGTTTGGTTTGGAGCTTTCCCAACTTAGCATGATAGTTTTCACAAATTGTAAGTTAATTAGGTCATCATTATTTGGAAGTGTTAACCCTTTGACACTTGGCCTCAATGTTGAGTCCCTAATGATATAGTGTAGTGCATCTACAACTATAACAAACAATGAGGGTGCTAGAGGGAATCCTTGTCTTATAAACCTCTGCAGTTTGAATTCTTCCATCAATGAACCATTTACTTCAACTTGGGCATTTGCATGTTCCATTAAAGTTTTGACCATTGGAAAAAACCTTCCTAGGAAGCCAAGTGCCTCAAGGATCATTATTATGAAAGACCATTCTACCCTATCATAGGCTTTCTCAAAATCTAATAGTAGCATTCCTATGTTTTGGTTGGACATTCTTGCCCACTCCATTGCTTCCCAACTAGTAAGAAGATTTTTAGATATATACCTTCCTTTTATGAAACTAGTTTGGGTGTTATTGATGAATTTTGTGAGGATTTATGTAATCCTCAGGGCAATGACTTTTGCTAAAATTTTATATGAAACATTAAGGAGTGTTATGGGCCTCCAATTTTTTATTAAGATTCTATCTCCCTCTTTAGGGATTAGCTTAATAATCCCCTTATTTATAGCTTTTCCTAAAGAACCTTTTCTATAGCTTCCTTGTACACCTAAAGGAGATCCTCACTTATCCAATCCATATTATTTTTGTAAAACTCTACTGACATCCCATCAACCCCGAGACATTTATCATTCTTTAGGGTTAATATAGCTCTTTTTATTTCCTCTTTTGAGATTTGTTTGTTAAGAGGTTCTACTTTTACTTTATATACCTTTGTGAGAATTAGCTTCTTGCAATCTTTTCTTGCTTTTATGTTATGAGGGTTGCTGCATTCAAAAGTGAATAGGTCTTTGTAGAATTGGTAGAATGTGTTTTGGATTTCATCAAGATCTTTTATGAAACCCTGTAATGTCCCCTTCTCAAACCTGATTGTTCATGTGACCGTTGGCCTTTTTCTGGGAACCCGAAGGCTAGTCGGAAGGTAAAATTAGGGTTTCCTAATTTTGAGGTCATTGCTCAGAGATGGTGGATTCAATGGCAGATTCTTTCTGGGTTTCCAAAGAGCTTCGCAGTGGTATGATCATCTCAGCATTCATAGCACTTTTTGGAATTTACTATTTTTAGTAAATTCTATTTTTGGCAGCTTTCCAGTTGAGTTCTGCTCGGTTGACTTCCTGCTTCAGTTGGTCAGATGTTTTGCTCAGTATTGGCTTTAGGGTACATTCAAAAGGATAAGCTAAGTCATTTAATTAAAAAAAAAGTCACGTTTAAATATTATATTTTAACGTTGACCCCTTGGCTTAGATTTAATGACTTAATGTTGTTTTTAAAAAGTGGGTTTTTGAGGGTGGCGCCCTCATTAAGAGATTATTTTAATTATTCCCAAAGTCAAAGCAATGTTATGAGGGGCGTAATTATCAAGTATGATATTCATTTAAAATATCATATCTTAAGACTTGAGGAGAAAGTACGCCCATCCTTGAGGAGATTGGATTTTGACCTAAAAGCGGATTTTAGGGTTTGAGAAGTCAACTGGAGAATTATAAAAAGGAGTCTTGGAGCATCATTTGGGATCTTTTGTCGACTATACTGTTATGCTGCCGGATTGGCTCTGGGACTGCTTCGAGGAATGAAGGCCTCCTAGCTTGGGCATCACTTCGTGTTTGCAAGACAACATCTAGTGGTGAATCATTGTACTATGAGTGCATTTAGTTTGAGCATTGTGTTTAGCTTCTTGCATTGTTAAATCTGTTTTGGGCATTTTAGTGTTTCAGCATTTTAGCATCATTTAATACAGCAGATTGCATGTTTTACTCATATCTTGAAAAATACAAAAATAGTTCTTCTGGGTATCGTCTCATTCTCTTTGTTTGTCAAGGGCGAACATATTCTCCAGTTTATAGATTTTTAGTGCTTGCATTATTTTTAAAAGTGAAATCGCCTTTCCTCAGCTAGGCCGTACATATCAGCTGTCTTGGGGTTTGTGCATTTATTGATAACTGCATTTAAAGTCTAGTTTTGTGTCCTTACCTAGGCGTTATCTCTCTTAGAGCATATTGCACTTTATTTCAAGTCATTGTGGAGGTCATACGTGAAGGGTATGAGCAGTTTAGTAATTCTATAGACTGCCGTTTCTTTATTTAATGAGCAGAATTGTAATAAGAAATCAGAAAATCTGTATCTTGTTCCTTGAAAGCATTTTGGTTTGGTATTGCCATTCAAGATTGAAGTGGTTTTCTATGATGTAATGCCGATCCTTAATTCCACAAGACTTTGGCAGGCGAATACGTCTCATTTTGTAAAACTGACAGTAGTACTGGCAGTCATTCTTGCTTGTTCAAATCTGGTTGTAATTCTCAGTCTCAATTAAGATATTGTAATAGTTATAGCTCCGCCCTATGGTAGCTACTTCCCTTTCTGGGTAGCAAGCACATTCTGGGTGTTGAGTGATTTCATTTCTCAGGATTTATCTTTCAAGCATTATTATTGTATTCACTCCGTCATATGGTCGCCCCTCACTCCGCATTGGATTGGGTAGCACATACTTGACGTTGAGTTCCCTTTCTAGCATTTAGAATAGAAGACCCTCTGACCAATGCTCGCCATCCTCGGCGCCATACTGGTTAGAGTTACAACATAAGCAGTTTGTTTTAGATCCTCTGACCAATGCTCGCCATCATCGGCACCATTCTGGTTAGAGTTGCTTTCTTGCACGTTTTGGTTTTCTCCTCTAACCTTAACGGGTGCACTGCTTTGTAATCTGTTAATTGAAAAAACAAAAAAATTGGCTCGGAATATTTCAGACCCCCGTCTTCCCAAATCGAGGTTATTCTTTCTTTTGTTTCCTTATCTTTTAGCATTCTAAAAAAGAACTTTGAGCCTCTATCACCATAGGTTATCCAATTTTACTTTGTCCTCTTTTTTATTCCTTGATCTTTGTGGTTCTACATTTTCCTTAAAGCTCTCTTAGTGGTTATTAGTTCCTTATTCAACTCTAGGTTTTTTGGATCTTCTTGAAGATTACCTTAAATTTTTAGGAGATTTTTTTTGTAGTTTGCATTCGTCTTTTCCTGAATTCTTTTCTTTTTTCTCCCCAACCATTTGGTAGATTTTCTGCCAACCCTCTATGTTGATGTTCCATCTTTCTATACCCGAGACACTTTTATGCATCCATTTGTTGATTTCCCTCAGTGTGAAGATTGCATCATTGTAGTCCTCATTATTTAAAAGACTTGTATTCAATAGAAACAATTTGTCCCTCTTAATTTATTTTGGTCTATATTTATCTATTAAGATTTTTACTAAAACCAGGTGGTGATAAGATAGAGTCCAAGGATGAGCTTTTACTCGGTCAAATTGAAAGACATTTTTATGAGCATAGAATCTATCCAGTCTACAGTATATTCTCTTGTTCCCTTTCTAATAATTGCACTAGGTAAACCATATGTTTTTGTTCTCTTTTCGTGTGCCTTCTATTGGATCAAAGAGCCTAAGTTTGTTTTTCATCTTATACCCAAAAAACTTTTCATTTCCTTTCCATCCCATGTCACAACCTCCTATTTTATATTCAATGTTCTCAATCATGTTGAAGTCCCCCACAATAATCCATGGTACATCTTGTAAGTTGCTCACCCAATCCCACAATTCACATCTTTGCCTATAGTCATTTGAAACATATATAGAGCATATGCCAAATTTTTTGTTTTCTTTTTCAATAATAACCCATACCACCCTATTGCAAGGTGAGGTTCCATGGGCTTTCACCCATTTAGTCCAACTATTAGCAAGTAGGATTGAAACCCCTCTACCTTTTTCATGATTTGTAACATAATGAGAGGAGTCTCTCCGTATGAACTTGAGATTTGTTTCCAGGGTAAAATTTACCACATTGACCTCTTGTAATAACACCGCATCTTTATGTCTTTCGTGGTTTAGATATCTTCTTATATTATACTTTTTATCTAGAGATTCTAGTCCCCCAATGTTCTAGGTAATGTAGTTAAAGGTCATTGACTTCCATTTCATGTGGGCCTTCATATGAATTCCTAAATATTTTAAAGCATTTAGGAAGTTTAAACTTATTTATATTACTATTTTGATAAGGAATTGATTCTTCCTTGTGTTTTTGTCTTCTCTTCCTTTTTTTTTTTTTACTGTTTTAGCCATTCATTTACAAAAGAGTTGTTTCCCCCTTCATCTTGCAAGGTTTTTTCATTTTGGAGGTTACAATTTAAGCCTTTTAGAAGCTTATGTCTCTCTATAATATTTTCTTTGTCTAAGTTCCCCTTGTTCCTTGTTGCTTCCCAATTATTGTTGACTTTCTGGTTACCTTTCATTAGAGGTAGCTTGTCTGATGCTAGTGTTTGAGTGCATTTCCCATGCTCATAGCTAGTATTAGATAGTTTTCCTCTGCCACAAGACTATCTCTATAGAAGGTTTTTTCCCTTCATGGGTATCCGATTTCATTTCAAGGTGTTCATTACTATTTGGGAGGTTCTTCTTGTCCATGGCTGGTCTAAGGGTAGACTTTGTCTGCCTCAGATTAGTCGTTGACCAAGGAGAATCCTCTAATTCATTAATCAACCCATTGTGAGAATCTAGGTTCAAGATTGATATTTTATGCCTTCTTTTTTCCGATTCTTGTGCCTCAACTTCTTCTCTTTTATCTCCTTGTTTTTGAATTGGAATCATAATTTTTTTGTTGTGGATTTTGGTCAATAGGTCTCAAGATTTTTGCTTCGTGGGTTTTAACATTTTTATTTAAAATAGTTTTCCCTATTTTTTATATCTATTCGCCCATTACAGATTGAGTCTTTGTAAGAGAAACCTTTTCAACTGATTTATCATGCATCCCTAGATTAGCCTTAGTGTTATTTATGATTCTGCTATTAATTGCAATCTATTGTTTAATCTTATCCATAACTAGTTCTTGGGCATTTTTCTTATGCCCCATTGAGTTGCAAATTTCCTTTTTAGGGTTTCCATTGCCCAAAATTTGGGCCCCTAATTCGGTTGAGAGAAACCCCAACTCCTTCAAATTAGGGTTTGTTAATTCCTTAACATAATCCCTTGAATTAGTTACTTTGTTCATATTTTCCTCTAGGAGCTCTCCTTCCCTGAGAGTATATCGGCCTCACTAGGAGACAACTCTAGATTAATTTCTGATTCCGCTAAAGGATCTATTTGTTTTGACAATGATTCTTTAATTACTATCATAGATTCTTTGTTATTAACATCCGATTTTATCATTTTTGGGGGAATTTTTTCTTCAAGGTCTTCATCTCTCCTGTATCCCCCACTTTTAAATTGGTCTATGTTAACTTTCAAATTGGGTTTTGTTCCCACATGACAACTTCTCATAACTTTTTATCTATTTTCGAGGATTGAATAGCTTTTACACAGTTGTCTATTTCAGTCTGCTCACTCTGTAGGTACTTGTAGATCTCTATTTTGGAATTAGTAGTGGCATGTTTTAAGCATATTTCATATAGGTCATAAAAGTGAAAGAAAGTGCATTGTTTGTGTTTCAATATTGCATCAAAATCATCATTTCTAGGCATTTGCATTTTAGATTTTAAAATTTGCATCAATGTAACTTGTTTAAACATCTTCAACATTCTTGCGTATTTAAATTTTGTATAAATTAAGAAAATTCTAAGAAATTATTTATTGTCTTAGCTATTTGCAAGTAGAATCAGAATCCTTAGGTAATGTAATACACAGTCAAATTTTGAGTTTATAGAAGCCTATTGAAGACTTAGACTCCGCCGAGCGACTCTGTCCTATTACTTGGGTATAGGAAACCTTTCTATGAAAAATCACTCTTAGGAGCCTTTGTCTGAAGTTGTTGTTTGATTGTTCTTCACCTGTGGATTAATAGTTTGAACCTCATTGCAAAATTTCATTATGGATATGTGTTTTAGTAAAATTTGGATGTCCTTGAAATCTTTGGTTGATGTTTCAAGCTATGTTTTTGGTGAGGACCCTAATTCTAATAATGACAATCATGATAATTCATTTCCTATTCCAAGCCTTTTTGATGTCCTAGGTTAAGATGAAGAGAGAATGCATGAGTTCATACAAAATTCCTTACATAACCTTGAGAATAATGCAACCTTTTATCCCTCAATGCAATGGCCTACTACCCCATACCAAGAATGTCCTACCATGCCACCACTTTAAACATTCACTTTGTTACATCCAAAAATTGAATCACAAGGCACATACCTCACACAACATGCAAGGAGATATATATCAATAACAATAATAAGGAAAGAACATCAACCAACCCTCCATCATATGAGCATAAAGTTACAAACACACCCATTAACTTGGAACAAACTTATGGACAAGGCTTTAAAATATTAAGAAAACAAGGATGTGACGTAAAGAATGAGCATGCAGTCCATTCCATCTTAGAACAAACACCATATGAAGAGGACTAGGTTACTAAGATCCTCCATCTTTACATCAAACAGTGCCACCAACCAAGAAATGTAAACTTAAGAAGTTACCTTTCCTACATCCTATAACCAAGACTAAAAGAGCCTTAGACACACTTCTCAAACTAGGGCCACCCATCCGTGAGTGAGAAGATAGGAAATGAAAGAGTACAAACATGTCTTATTATGTGTATAATAGAACACTTAGACATCTTACTAATGAATGTCGTGCCTTAAAGAAGAAATCAAGTGAATTTGATCCTTATGGGGATCAAATTGAATGCATAATCTGGTAACATTTATTATTCCTTGCTCCTTGCCATGTGGTAGTTGTACTGTCATAACATGATCCCTACCATTCACGAGGATATAAACTAGGCTTTATACAATCATCTTTGATCTTGCAAGGAGTAGCATATTTGGCTCACCTTTGTCCCTACACTTGGGGGGGAAAAGGGTTAGGTAGCCTTATCTTGGGTGCATTCCTTAGATAGCAAGGGATCCCTCTTTATCTCCTTAAAAAATTATTGTAACAAGTACATTAACATTTTAAGGGGGGGCATATAGTCCCCCGCTCATTGTTTACATAGGAATAATCCCTTCTTAGTGATGATGAAATACATCTCCTAGGAAGCGTGACCTTGTTAATCAAAGTGTGGCTTTCTTGATCTATGTAAGTGTCTCTTTGGTGATGATATTAGGCTTGATATCCCTCAAGAGTGTGACCTTTCTTGGCATATGATGTTCCCCTTAGTGGTAATGCTATGGATAGTATTCCCTAAGGCACAATTTCTTTTTATATGACTTGTCCTCTCTTGGTGGTGATGTCATGAGTGATATCCCCTAAGGTGTGACTTGTTATATTTTGAGAAAAGCCCCTTTGTTATTGTCTTTTGTGGTGGTGTCGATATAAACCCTTTGAGTTTTTAACCTTATCCTATTGTCACCCCTTGAGGTGAGTTTTATTGCAACCCCTGAGGTGAGTTTTGTTTCACCCCCTAAGGTGAGTTTTATTGCACCTCCTGAGGTGAGTTTTGTTGCACCCCCTAAGGTGAGTTTTATTGCACCCCCTAAGGTGAGTTTTGTTGCATCCCATGAGGTGAGTTTTATTGTACCCCCGAGGTGAGTTTTGTTGCACCTCTTGAGGTGAGTTTTGTTGTACCCCTTGAGGTGAGTTTTTACAAGATAGTTCATGGAGTCAACATAATTGAGCTTGTTGGGTCATGAACTTGAGCACCCCCTTTTTTTTTAACACGACCACCTAGCATAATACATCTTGCTTGCTAGTGGAGCCATGTGTTCCATGAGTGATGTGCATGACTTCCATCCTCATGGGAGCTAACATTTTTTTGATAGACGACATTTGGTATTTGAGACAATTTAAGACTGAGGTCTCTTTGCCTTACCGACTCGAATATTTTAGTACTAACCTTGTGTTTTTGTTGTGTTCCTTTTTGTGTCTTTTTCGTGTTTACATCATGTTCATTTTCATTTCACTATCATCTTTATGTTCCATCGTGTATGCTTCATGTTTTCTAACATACATATTAGTGTATATTGTATTGCTACATTTCATACATGTGTGTTCCTTTGTGCCTATGTTGGTTTGCCATGGGATCTTGGATCCTGGGGGCTTGAGCTCTCCCCCTAGATTATTTGTCATCCTCTCTCTTCAACATTTGTACATTTGAACCCCTCTTGACATATATTTCTCTACTTTAGTATGAGTATGAGTGTAAGTTCATACTCTCACTAAAGTGGGGGCTAAATGTAGTGTCAAAAATTGTCACCTTTAACAATTTCACACTATGTTTTGCTCCCCCTAAATTAATGAGCCTAATTAAGCTTCTAATTTCCTAAATTATGCATTTTAAAGCCTATTTTTATTGATTTTTAAAGGATTTCAAGCATTGAATAAATATAAATAATTAATGTTTTGATCCCGACACTAAATGTCTTGGTAGATAGGGCCAAGACCCATATGCCCATGGGTGTATGGGTCCCCCTATCTTGCTGGGGACCGATTTATAATATGTTATTGTCAATATTTTAACATTCAAATTTCAAATTTCTAGTGTCAACTTTTGGGATCTAATTTTCAAAAAATTAGCATAACTGCATATAAATACCTAGTTATTTTATTATTTGAAATCTAACAAGCAAGAACAAGAAAGATATTGGTAAACTTATGATCAAGAGCACTATTGAGCAAGTCAAGAGCACCATTTCAAAGCTTTATTGCAACAATTCAAGATCCAATATCATGTCAAATTTTATGTGTGTTCATGTTCATATTTTGTGAAGGTTAACCTTTATTGTAGGTCTCCAAAGCATTCAACCATTCAAGCAAGCAAGATCCAAATCCTTGAGGTGATGTGCATGACTTCAGTCCTTTGAGGAAGCCATTGAAGGGTGGTGAGTTGCAACACTTTGTGATTTCATCTACTTCCTTTGAATTATCATTTACATCATTGACATTGCCATTGTTGAAGTGGGAACACTTACACGAGGTTTGACTAAGGCAAGCCCCTAAATGGACCAACATTTTCTCTCTCTTTGAATACATGCAAGTTACAAGATTGAAGAAGGATTGAAATAAAATTGTCAATTGTTGCATTCAAAGCCCTAAAAGTTTTCAAGCCACATAAACTCAACTATAGAATTACCTGATGACATTATGACAGTTCTCTACAATTGAGAATGAAAAGCTCAGATCTATCACCAGAGGACCCCAAAAGCAGTTTTAGGACCCCCTATCAAGGACCCATACGCCCCTGGGTGTCTATGTGCTCCTCTACATGTCGGGTCCAACTTTTTATGACAGGTAACATCATCCGACAATTCCCATATCCATTCTAGCACCAGAGGACCCCAAAAGCAGTTTTAGGACCCCCTATCAAGGACCCATACACCCCTAGGTGTCTATGTGCTCCTCTACATGTCAGGTCCAAATTTTTATGACAGGTAACATCATCTGACAATTCCCATATCTATTTTCAAGTTACTGTTTATGTCTGTGTATTTTCAAAATATCACATTTATCATACTAGGTCATATAGTTCAATTAGGTTAATTATTTTAAAGAATTTCTAATCCATTTCCAATGCCCTTAAGAAAGGGACATCCAGGTCTGATTGGCTCACCTTTGTGGTTGATAGTCAATCTATTCATCTTGTTGATCTCCCCTTCTAATGTAATTTGGGAAAAAGAAGGAATTAACCCTAGGTTTACATATTTAACATAAGAGTTCCCCTTTTCCTTCATTACAATTGCATTCTTCAACACTCTTAACAATATGGAACATAATACATTCTTTTGACAATGGAGAGGTATCCACTCTTTTCCTTCAAATGAGAAACTATAAGTTTCTTTTCACAATGCAAGAATGCCAATGGAGGTTCTCACCTCCCAATTATAGGGTCTAAGGAAAACACATTCTAAGATAGGATCTCCTCTAAAAATTAAGTAGTCATAATAGGGCGGGTGCATGAAGTTGGTCGCACTTTTGTGGCCAAATGGAAAAAAAATGGGGAAACACATAACACACTTGCGTTATAACGCGAGCGCATTATGTGCTTTTAAAAGAAAAGAAAAAGTGAAATGTGTATCATTTGATTTTCACTGTTTCTCAGCGCTACCCGCCGCCAAAAACCCTCAATTTCACGCTCGCGTTCTAGGAGGAAGGACTTCTGCAAATTTCATCAAGAACAGTTGGATATTGTCTGCAAATATGGTGCCACGACGACGAAGAGATGCAGGAGGTAAGTATTGTTTACTATTTGTTTTGAATTTGTTAGTTTGAAATTGATTTTGTTTGTTTTAGGTTAGATTTGATTGTTTTTTTTAAAATCTATAGGAAATCCTGCAAATCTTCAACAAGAAGAGGTAAATCTTCAACAGCAAAATCCTCAACAAAATCAACCTCCCCCACCATTCTCTCAATTCCCTCCTAGCACTCAAGAAAATTTGAGGAGTGAAATTGAGAACAATAGAAGTCAACTTGAGGATCTTATCAGTAGGTTGAGTGATCCAAATGCTTCAACCACAGAAAGAATGCTTCTAGAAAATTCATTGAAAGACATGTTAAAAAATGTAGATGCAATCACCCAACAAATATCTGGATGGCAAGATAGGAGGCGCATGTGCCTAGGGCATATATGCATAAATTATCATATAAACAAGTAAAAGATTTAAAAATTACTAAAGGTGATTTGTGCTCTATTCATTGACTCTTTAAAACAAATCAAAATCTTAATACCTTCAATGCAAAGAGGTTTCCTATTCATTAAGCCACTCACCAAGAGATTAAGAACCGCTTTTATGAAAGATGGTATATGGTCTTTGATTACCCACCGTGCAATAATTGTGAAGTCCCCCAATATTTTCTTAGGAAACTATACAGTGAGTTTGTATTGAACCAAATCCCAAATTATTTTGATATAAGGGAGTTCCAGGGGAGAGGTGGGGGGTCAGCTCAGGATAGGCCCGGTGCACAGCCGGATCCTACGTGGAAAGGGAGACGACCTCTTGCTAGGCCGCCTCGTGAGAAAATTGTGATGCCTGCCGTTGCGAAGGAGAGTGCCGACATAAAGACATTGTAGGTGATCACAACTTTGACCTAGAGTGTCATCCATCACACTAGCCCTATTGTACAACGCCATCTAGAGGTGGTGGCCTTCGAACCCATGTGTGTCAATCTTGTGGGGCGACTTGTTTGTATGACCCTACTAGCACTCAAGAGGGTGCTACGTAGGATCCATATGCTACTATGCAGCCTGATCCGTATGCATCTACAGGATGGAGAGGATGACTAACATTTTGCATGATGCATATGTCATTGACACTCAGGTAAAATTCAACATGTTCATTGAATTTAATTTATTAAATTTCAATTGTGAAATGCAAGATTAACTAATTTAGTTTTATTATTTTAATAAAATTGCAGGGTCACAGTGTAGAGACTGGATACACCAGTCATCCACCTACTTATTTTTGTAGTACACCTATCGGTGGGGTATATAAAGTTAGTAAACAATTATAAATTTATTACATGTGTTAATATCATTGTTTTATGAATGGTATTTTAATATGTGATTTTGGATGTTGAACAGGGTACTGTTGGAGGTTTCAAGGAAACACCTCCAAGTGCCAATAGATTTGATCAAACGTTCATGAAGGTAATATAGAATTTAAAGAGAACTTAAGTAATGAATTCTAAGTTTAATAGATTTGTGTAGTTTATATTCATATTGTTGACCTTACGTTGCATTACACAGATCATTCAAAATCAAAGCATTATTTCAAATTCGATAACTAATAATCAGAAATATATCCGCTTTTAATACTTGTACTAAAAATCTTGTTCATTAGATTCCATACATTATAAGTCAATACATGGATCGCTATTGTAAATCCTTTTTGTGATTGAATACTTGTTGTTTTATTTTTAGATGTTGGTGATAGGAACACCGCCAAACATTACGCAGGGCAATGGATATCGTTTCTCCGCCATAATAACTGATGGCTCTAATAGGGAGGTGTTATGAGGCAAATTACTAAATTTCAATTTACATTCATTGTTATAGATGAACTAGTTCTAGTGAAAAATCGTTCTATTATTGATTGCACTTTACCTATTTGGATGGTTTATACAGGGCTTGAGCACGCCTGAGCATCGGCGTGCAAATATTTCCATCAAGGAGAGTGATTGTGAGATGGCCGTAAGTGATTATTTTGTTAAATATATTAATTTTTATAATGTAATTTCTATATATTAATGTCTTTACTTCTTATTGTAACAATTGAAACTTCACCAGAAGCTAAACACTAGGAGCAGCTAGGAGACTCAAGCAATGCCAGGTAATGGTGATGACTTATTTTCTCCGCCATCGAATCAGCTTCTAGCAAAGGAAAGAAAAATTGTACGAAACCGTAGCATGGAGAGAAAACGACTTTGAATGCACAAGAGTCTCTTTTGCTGTATGCCTAGACATGGCAATTTTGTACATATCTTGTATTGGATATATTTGACATTGTATGCCTATATGACATTCGAGCATAAGCCTATATGTCTATTTTGTAACTATATTTTATACTTATATCTACATATATTGATGTATATGTACATATTTGCTTAATACAAATCTTTTATCGATGGTGTCCATATTTTGCAAATTATAAATTCATGGTTCAATAGATATGAGTTACGTGTATTCAAGTGTATACTTTACA
This sequence comes from Sequoia sempervirens, assembly GCA_007258455.2. Taxonomy (NCBI): domain Eukaryota; kingdom Viridiplantae; phylum Streptophyta; class Pinopsida; order Cupressales; family Cupressaceae; genus Sequoia; species Sequoia sempervirens. The sequence goes on along the minus strand of VDFB02098028.1, from coordinate 1,597 downwards.
ACTTACACACATATATTTTTTGACTTACATGTGAACATCGAAAAGTGTGAAAATTTCTATGTTTGGAAGTCAAATGTAAGCCAATTTTGCAATTCTCAATTCTTGCATACTCGATCTTATGGGCTTATTCCTTCCTAGCACATATTGTGAATATTTCTCATTTGGTGCAGAAGACAGATTCCTCATTTTTGAACCACTCATAGCAAAGAGATTCACAATAAGACTTTACCATTGGAACACTACTCCATACTTCTCTTGTCTAGACCATAAAGGATTGAAAATTCTTAATTTGATGCAATGATAGTCGTGAGATGAGAATTTATATAACCATGCCTATTTTGAAACTTCGCATCTAATATTCCATTGACAAGAACTTAAGAAGTGTTGCATAAGAGTGTTAGGTTTGATAGGCCTTCTCTTCCCTAAGGGAGGAGAGCCTGCATCTTGAATTTTGAACAAAATTTTAAGAAGCAACATTTTACCTAAAAGCTTCAAACCTAGATGACATATTTGGCTAAGTCTATCTTGAAAATTATCAATGCACGTTCAAACTCTAAAGGAGATTCTCCTTGAAAAGCAAACTTTACCCTTTTTCCCAAGGAAAGAAATTGCAACAAGTTGCATGTGATTTATCTTATTTCTTTCTCACAGTTCTTGGTCAATCATTCATGGCTCAGGATAGTTCCGTTCCAAGGCAAGGACACCCAAAAAATCACTGAGATTCTTCTATGATCTACAAGAAAAAGGTTTTGGCTCTTTCACAATGTAAATAATTATGTAACACTATTTTCTTGTTTTCCTTCCACACAAAAAAATGTTCACACTTTTCAGATTGATCAATGATCAATAATGGATGATTGTAAACACTTGACATTTTTATGTTTGAACTTTAATTTATAATTTTGTATCATGACATTCGAGTAGATCACTAATATTTTAATATTTCACTATGAAAGTGGTGGTGTATTTTTTTTTTTTTTTTTGACTATTAATATGGTGGTGTATTATGAACTTGATTACTGCTGCAAATATGTATATATTTCTGATTTTTATATGTTTTTGTATGATCGAACCCAACCCCAAAAAAAAATTTCCCAAACCGACGAACTAGGTTCTCGAACCCGATCCCGAACCCAAAATTGAACCGGTAACTTAGTAAAAAATAGCTTTTTGTAGTTTATATTCATAATGTTGATTACATTGTATTGCACATCTTTCAAACTTAAAGCATTGTTTCACATTGCATAACTAATAACTAGATGTTGATAGATGACAAAATTTCAATTACAATATAGTTTTTACAAAGTCAACCTAAGCAGCTATGCAATTACTTCACATTGCATAACTAATAACTAGGAGCAACTGCCAATTGCATTTGCTTGTCATGGCATTCCATGAGACCACATTTCTTTGAGGCATTTTTCAAAAATTTCACTGCTTTGTCTATACTACCACATTTTTCATGCATATTGTCTACCAAAGCATTTTATCAAACAGTTCAAGTGTTGCCTTGTTAAGTTAAGTAGCCGAAAAGCCTAAAAACAAGTGTTTTTCTCAACAAGCTATGGATGCTTGGAAAAATCTATCAAAAGCATAA
>VDFB02098027.1:0-45101 GCA_007258455.2 Sequoia sempervirens | reverse complement strand
GTTTGACAGGAGGCCTAAACAGTGGAATAATGATCTCAAGCAGGCTACCAACAAAATTATGTTAACTAATTTTGACGGCAATGGCAGAGTCACAGCTCGTGCCTGGGTGAGCAAATTGGACACCTTCCTTACATTGCGTCCTATGACAGAGGAGGATTCTATTAGATTTGGAGCTCTCCACTTCGATGGCGTGGCCCATGATTGGTGGCACCATGGCATGGTAACACTCCACCATGGCAGGATTACTTCTTACCAGGAGTTTACAGATCGATTGGTAGAGAGGTTTGACAAACGTGATCCCGAACTTTACTTCAGAGATCTTGCACAGTTGAAACAGTTGGGTAGTTTGGAATCATACATTGGAGAGTTTCAAAGACTGTCAGTTATGGTGACAGGCATATCAGAGAGGAGGCTGATTATATTATTCATGGAGGGTTTATTTGAGCCCATGAAAGGTTGGATCAAGGCATTCGATCCACCTACCTTGCAGGAGGCCATGAGGAAAGCTCGCAGTATGGAGCTTACCACACCACGGAAACAGTTTGGCTCAAAACCATCCACTTCCTACAATGACACCAAATCTGATCAAAAGAAGTTTGAAAATTCTGATCAAAAGAAAAGATTTGCAGCACCTCTAGATCGTGAAACACTTAACGATTTACGTAGGAAAAAACTCTGTTTTTATTGCAAAGGCCCATATGACATCAACCACGATTGCCCCCTCAAGCCTAAAGGGCAAAATAGGCATATGGAGTGGTTCTTTGAGGGAGAAGAGTTGACTGATTTTTCAGACCAGCAAGCTGCAATTTATGATACGGATGAAGAAAAATCAAAAAATGAGGCAGAAAGAGAGGTTGAAATTGAGCTACAGGAAGCTCATATGTCCAGTATGCAGAGAGAAGGTTCTTTTAGACTTCGTGGGATACTCGCTGGTCAAAGAGTCATTTCTCTTTTGGATACAAGTACAACCCATAACTTTATTGATTCTCGATTGGTGGAGAAGAGAGGCATTTAAACTCAGCAGTTTGAAGGAATTAGAGTTAAGGTTTCAAATGGGTACACTCTCAACTGCGAGAGGATGATTCTAGATTTGCCAATGAAACTCAACAATTTTGTTTAAGGCAGATTTTTATGTTGTGAACATGGGAGGTACAGATATAGTTCTTGGCATGAAGTGGCTTCATGCGATAGGAGAGTTCACACTTAATTTTTGTGACATGGAGATAAAATTTAAAGTTGATGGCACAAATCATGTTCTTAAAGCCATAAAGGACAGCAATGTAAAAGAAATTTCACTCCGAAGAATGGAACGTTTGATTCGGCATGACATGGTGGATTGGGCAGCAGCACAGTGCAAGGTAATGCCTTCGCAGAAGGAGCAGCAAGATTCTTCTTATCATCCAGATGTTCAGGCACTCTGAATCAAACATGCAAAGGTTTTCAGTGCTATACCACCAGGTAGACCTCCTGATAGAGGTATTGAGCATATTGTGGAATTGGAGGAGGGCACAAAACCAATCATGATCACTCCTTACCGGCACCCCAAACGTTTGAAAGATGAAATTGAAAAAACCATTAAAGAACTTTTGGCTATGGGGCACATTAGGCCGAGTAAGTCACCCTTTGCTTCATCAATTGTTTTGGTGAAGAAAAAGGATGGTACACTCAGAATGTGTATTGACTACAGGATGCTCAACAGTGTTAATGGGATATAGCTTCGGTCAGATATAAATGATGATTGCTAAATAGCATCATCATCATTTATATGTGATCGAATTTAATCCTTAAACATATTTCTGGAAAATAAGTAAAACGAATTTATAAGCATGCATAAATTCGAAATAATAAAATGATGATCAAATTCTGCATTGAATAAAATCGGAACTCATATAATATATATCCGCCATTATGTGAGGGCATATGTATTAAGTTTGTTAAACCGAGTGTTAGTCGGTTGTCTTTGAGACCCGCGCGCCCAAAGGGACACGTCCTCTCATGAGACGCGTCTCTTAGAGGCGGGTCTCCAAAGGTATTTAACATTGTTCCATCATTGATATGCAAACATCGAAATTATTAATGTTTTGCAATCAGCACATTCAACATTAGTGAAAATAAATCTGAATTAGAATTTTAAGTAGAATTCTTACACTTAGAATTTCCTTAGTTTTAGGCTCCTAGTCTGATTGAGATTTGGTTACATTTACATGGTATCAGAGCCAAGTTGTGTGAATCCAAATCAAATCTAGATATCAGATTGCTCTAGAAAAATTCGTATTTTCTAAAAAAAATCGAATTCACATCACATTCTTCATAATGTCAAGTGTGATCAGATTTGAAGATCATCTTGCAGGAGCAGACAACTTCACATCATGGAAATTTAGAATTATGATGATCCTTAAAGAGAATAAATTAGACTCACTTGTGAGAGAAAATAAAAAGGAACCAGAGGTTGATCCTGAGAAAACTCAATGGATTCAAAACAATGAAAAAGCCATGAAAATCTTAGTAGATGCAGTTAGGGATCATATAGTGCCCATCCTAGCAAAACATGAAACTGTATATCATATGTTCAAATCTCTTGAGAGTACCTATGAGATCAACAACACCAGTAGGACTCTTGCATTAAAGAGGAAAATCAACAATGCTCAAATAAACAAAGGAGAGTCCACTAATGCATACTTCATGAGGATCATTGAACTAAGGGATCAATTATCCACAATTGGCTATCAGATTGATAGCAAAGAGTTAACTCTAATTGCACTAGGAGGCCTACCAAACTCATGGGAGTCATTTGTTCAAGGAATAAGTGCGAGATCTAAACTCCCTAAGTTTGACAGGCTAAGAACTGACTGCCTTCAAGAAGAAACAAGACTCTCCACAAAAGAAAATAAACAGAAGAACATAGATGAAGACATTCATGTACTCAACACATCGTCTAATAAAAGGAATAAGAAAAACTCCTACAAGAGAGGATCTTTTAAAAGAAAGAGAAATTCCAATGGAAAGGGATCTTCTAAGAAGAAAGACATCTCTCAAGTGCAATGCTTTAGATGTGATCAATATGGCCACTATGCAATAAAGTGCCCTGACAGATCAAAGCAACAAGCATCTTTTGCCAAAGTAGGAAAGACAAATTCAGATCATGAATTTGAGAACTTTGTGTTCTATACAGCCTTATCTAGTCAAGTATCTAACAACACCCTCAACTGGGTAATTGATAGTGGATCCTCTAGACATATCACAGGATTCAGAGAACACCTAGACACTATAACTGAAAAGACTAATGAAGAAGTAACCATTGGGGATGATTCTGCACACACGGTAAAAGGGGTTGGAACTTGCTCCATCAAACTGAAATCTAGTCTTTCTCTTCAACTCACTGGAGTCTTATTTGTACTTGGAATAAAGAGGAATCTAATATCCATCTCTGCCCTTGAAGACAATGGATATAGAGTTACCTTTATGGATGGAAAAGTTCTAGCATGGCCTAAAAACTCAACTATCAAGAAAGCCCAAACCATAGGTGTAAGACAAGGGTACCTTTACAAACTATGCACTGAAGTTAAACAAGCCTTTACCCTTGACACCTTTGAGTCAAATGAGATTTGGCATAAAAGATTAGGACACCTTCATTTCCGTGCCCTACCTTCTGTGGAAAAACTTGTAACAGGCTTACCTAAGTTAAAACCATCTCATGAAGGAACTTGTAAAGGTTGTGCCTTAGGAAAGAATACAAAGGGATCCTTTCCCAATAGTTTGAGCAAAACCCTAAATGTGTTAGAACTGGTTCACTCAGACTTATGTGGACCCATGTCTATACCCTCTAAAGCAGGATTTCTATACTATGTCATATTTATAGATGACTTCTCTAGGAAAACCTGGATCTATTTCTTTAAGAGTAAAGAGTCAATAGAAATCCTCAAAAGGTTCAAAGAGTTCAAAACCCTTACTGAAAACTTATTTGGGAAGAAAATAAAAACCTTAAGGACAGACAATGGGAAAGAATACACCTCTGAAATTTTTAAGGAATTCTGCATGAGTGCTGGAATTAATAGGGAGTTCACAGTTGCCTACAACCCTCAACAAAATGGGGTTGCTGAAAGAAACAATAGAACCATTGTAGAAGCTGCTAAGGCAATGTTGCTTGACCAAAACATTGAAACTTCTTTCTAGGCAGAAGCCTCTAGGACTGTTGTCTATATCCAAAATAGATGTCCTCATTCTCATCTTGATAACAAAACTCCTGAAGAAGCCTTTACTGGCATAAAACCTGACATTAGTCATTTTAGGATTTTTGGCTGTCCTGTCTATATTCATGTGCCCAAAGAGGAGATTCAAACTAGAACCTTCCGGAAAGAAGGGGGTATTTGTGGGTTATAGTGAAACCTCCAAAGCCTACAGGATATTCATACCCGGGCAGAAACAAATTGAATTAAGCAGAGATGTCATCTTTGAAGAGGACATTGCATTCAAGAGGGCAAGAAGTTCTAGTGAGATAGATACCTATTCCCCTAGAGCACCTGAAATGGAACTTGCTCCTGAGATTCAGAGGGAGCATCCTGAGGAAATGCCACATGAACTTCCTTCTACTTCAGATGAGAATACAAATGACAACGGCAGAAAGAGGCCACTTTGGGCTAGAAAGATGATCAAAGAAGCCGAGGATCATGCAGCACCCAAAGGAACATTCAGGGAAAGTAAAAGACCCAAACGGTTCTCTAGCTATGTTGCTCTAATGAACAACATCATAAACTCAGAACCTATCAGTGTTACAGAAGCCTTCAGACATCAAGCATGGAAGGATGCAATGATGGAGGAATATCAGTCCATTCTAAAGAATGATGTATGGGATATAGTGCCTAGACCGAAAGAGAAATCTGTTGTCTCTTCCAAATGGCTCTTCAAAATCAAGCATGCTGCTGATGGCAGTATAGAAAAACATAAAGCACGTTTTGTGGCAAGAGGTTTTTCTGAAAAGGAAGGCATTGATTATGAAGAAACATTTGCACCTGTTGCCCGCTACACTTCGGTGAGAGCAATGTTAGCCATTGCTGCAGCTAAAGGTTGGAAGATCCATCAAATGGATGTGAAAACTGCCTTCCTGAATGGAACCATTGAAGAGGAAGTCTATCTGGAACAGCCTGAAGGTTTTGTGATACATAAACCTGACTCACATGTGTGCAGACTGAAGAAAGCCCTCTATGGACTTAAACAGGCTCCCAGGGTCTGGTATGAAAGAATTGACAGCTATCTCTTGGAACTAGGATTTTCCAAGAATGATGCTGACTCCAATCTCTACTTCAAGGTAATCAAAGGTGATATGCTAACAATTATTTTATATGTTGATGACCTGCTGATAACAGGAGAAGATCACCTCATTGCTCAAGGAAAGCAGGATCTAATTTCTGAATTTGACATGAAAGACTTGGGCATTCTACACTACTTCCTAGGTTTGGAAGTATGGCAGAAATCAGAGGGCATTATACCAAACCAAGGGAAGTATACTATTGATATTTTGAAGAGATTTGGAATGTTGGACTGTAGACCGATGTCTACACCCCATGGTAGAAACCAACCTCACAAACAAAAGAAGCAAAGCAGTTAGAATCCAAGTGTCCGTGATCCAACCCTTATAGATGATGATTTGGATCCTGATGTATCTAGTTAACACTGCACTGAGATATATGCAGCGAATGTTCTCAGCCAATTCATGTGTGAGCCAAAGGAAATTCACCTAATGGTTGTGAAACACATTTTGGAGATATCTTCAAGGCAATTCTATTGATATGGTCTTGCCAAAAAATGACCAACCAGATTCACATGGGTACCATTCCATTGCCATGTAACCGATCAAAAGCACATTAGGATGTTGCTCAGCTTTAGGATCGCTGGTGATCTCCCCGGATTTTTAAGGTAAAATGTGCCTTCGCTGCACAAGAGCTCAAATGTAGTTGAATACATTGCAGCCTCTTATGGAGCAGCAGAAGCGCTTTGGCTTCAGAATTGCTTCAGGGACTCTTTGCGAGCCCGAATCCTACAATTATTCATTGTGATAATCGAGTTGCATCAAACTCTCTCAGAACTCGCCTTCCATGATAGATCTAAGCACATTGAGATCCCCTATCATTATGTAAGAGATATGGTAGAAAGGAAAGTGATCCAGTTGGAGTATGTTAGTACAAATGATCAAACTGCAAACATTCTCACCAAGCCTCTCTCCCGAATCAAGGTAGAGCACTTCAGGAAGAAACTTGGTATGGTTGAAATGTAATTTGATATTTATGTCTGAAATTCAAATTGTTTATAAATTGTACTAATATATAAAGATGTTTAATGTGTAAACTCTTTTGTCATGTGTGTGACTCCATGACCTTATGGGCCCACTCCCCCTGTGTACATTATTGAAAGGTGACGATCTTTCTAATAATAACACTTGTATTTGACATTGTAAAGTGATGACTCTACAATGATGAGTTGAACTATCATGATAGATATCATGTGACTTGATATCTGTGGACATGTCATGATAGTATCTCTTGGACACTTTTGATGAATATCATAGGACTTGATATCATTTGAAGATCATTGTCATCCTTAAGAGATAATCATGGTGGATAATTATATATCCGTGGATATGCCATGAATTATGGTAGACATCATGTGACTTGATGTCAGTGCACATACCATAATGAAGATGTGTTATGAAGAATGTCATGTGACTTGACAACATTGAGAAAACATATCATATCTTCGATATCACGTGTGAAGGTGATATCTCCACTTATTTGATTTGAAATATCTTCCCTAGCTAAGAGGGAGTGTTAATGGGATATAGCTTCAGTCAGATATAAATGATGATTGCTAAATAGCATCATCATCATTTATATGTGATCGAATTTAATCCTTAAACATATTTCTGGAAAATAAGTAAAACGAATTTATAAGCATGCATAAATTCGAAATAATAAAATGATGATCAAATTCTGCATTGAATAAAATCAGAACTCATATAATATATATCCGCCATGTATGTGAGGGCATATGTATTAAGTTTGTTAAACCGAGTGTTAGTCGGTTGTCTTTGAGACCCGCGCGCCCAAAGGGACACGTCCTCTCATGAGACGCGTCTCTTAGAGGTGGAGACACGTCCTCTCATGAGACGCGTCTCTTAGAGGCGGGTCTCCAAAGGTATTTAACATTGTTCCATCATTGATATGCAAACATCGAAATTATTAATGTTCTGCAATCAGCACATTCAACATTAGTGAAAATAAATCTGACTTAGAATTTTAAGTAGAATTCTTACACTTAGAATTTCCTTAGTTTTAGGCTCCTAGTCTAATTGAGATTTGGTTACATTTACAAACAGGAAGACTATTAAGAACAGGTATCCCATACCATGGATTGACGAGTTAATAGATGAGCTACATGGAGCTTGCTATTTCTCGAAGATTGATTTGAGGACTGGGTACCATCAGATCAGAGTCCGAGAGGAGGATATTGAGAAAACCGCATTCTGATGCCACTGTGGACATTATGACTTCTTGGTTATGCCATTCGGTTTAACCAACGCTCCAGCCACTTTCCAGTCCACAATGAACAGGGTTTTCCATCCTCACTTGAGGAAATTTGTTTTGGTGTTCTTTGATGACATACTGGTCTACAACAGGTCTTGGGAGGAACACATAGTTCACATGGATGCAATATTGAGTATACTTGATAGGGAGTCCTTGTACACCAAGGAATCCAAGTGTGCACTAGGCTTGGGAGAACTTTTATATCTGGGTCACATCATCAGCAATAAGGGAGTCAGTATGGATCCAGAGAAAGTTCGTGCTATCATTGATTGGCCTGCACCTAAAACATTGACACAGCTCAGAGGGTTTGTAGGTCTATGCGCCTTCTACCGTCTGTTCGTTAGTGGATTCTCGCGTCATGCAGCGCCACTGACCGATTTGACTAAGAAGGAAGCCTTTGTGTGGACACCTTTAGCACAGGCGTGCTTTGAGAAGTTTAAACTTCTCATGACTACATGTCCAGTTTTGGCGTTACCAAACTTCACCAAGCCGTTTGAGCTACATTGTGATGCCAGTGGTGAGGGTATTGGGGCAGTCATCATGCAAGACCGACATCCTATAGCTTTCGAGAGCAGGAAGCTGAGAGGTCCTGGGAGGAGCTTTAGCATTTACGATAAGGAAATGTTGGCCATCATGCATGCCATGGCCAAGTTCAGGCAATATTTGGTTGGTAGTAAATTCTGTGTTAAAACCGATCACAATAGTCTGAAACATTTCCTAGGACAGCGAGATTTGAATGAAAGACAACATAAATGGGTCAGCAAACTTCAGTCCTATGATTTTGACATCTCCTATGTCAAGGGCTAAGTTACCGAATCGGGTACGGGTACGTGGATTCGGGTACGGGTACGGTACGCCGATACGGCAAAATTTTTTTTTTTGGTGTGGGTACGTTTGGGTACGTCCGTACATAAAATGTATAAAAATCATAGATATAGACATATTTGCAGCCTAAAAAAGTAAAAACAAGAAGTAAATTTAGAATACCACATATCATGCATTATTGCATATGCTAAACAAAACTTAGAACTACCATAAATATAACAAATCTGAAATACCATTATACTAAATTAATTTGATATCAAATTTTCAAAACTTGAATGTTACGATAGGTATATAATTATATCGAATTCATTGTTCGTTGGTTCAACATTTAAAATAAACTCAAAGTCTCAAAGTAATAGTTAATACTTAATACAATTAATGATAGACATTATATGGGTTAGTAGGAAGATTAAGAGCAACATCATCATTGACATTAGATGATCTAGGTAAATTAATAGAACCACATGCAGCCCCGCTAGCACTCGCATTGGAAGCATGCTGGATATCTGACTCCACAGTGTCAGAAAGTAAAGATTGTGTGGCAGCTGAAAAATCCAAATCAGTTCGCTCTGGATCTACATCCCACAACCTCGTGCCTCCTTCCTTATACTCATTCTTTTTATGAGTAAGAAGGCGCAAGTTGGAATGCACATAAACAAGCTCTTCCGCCTTACTTGCTGCCAATCGGTTGCGTTTCACTGAGTGGATAAAGGAGTATGTACTCCAATTTCGCTCAGCTGAAGAGGAACTAGCAACCTATTGAAACAAAGTGAGAGGAACTTATAATTATAAAGCTGTAAATCAAACTTTAAATTTGAAGTTAACCATTTTATTATTTTTAAAATAGTAAACAATATAATTTAGAGAGTGCAATAAAAACTAAGTAACTTACTTGTGATAAAACTTTGATCGCAAGAGCTTGGAGATGTGGTGTTGTAAAGCCATTGACATACCACCAAGAATGAGCATCCATCCTATACTTGTCAATTGAAGCACCAATACTTTGATTTTCACCAGCTACAAAATCAGCAAACTCAGCTCTAACTAAATACTCTGTTTCTTGATCGGGGAAGAGTCTACTAAGTGCTTTCCTACACCCCATACCAACTTCTAGATCTGAATATGGTTGCACTCTTGATGGCAAAGCAAGAATCTCATCACTATAATACTTGGGAGTCAATGCAAATGCAAGAAGATGTAGTGGGGTGGTCATTTTGTTCCACCGCTCAACACAAATTGTTTGCACCTCTTTGAAGAAAGTTTCTTCAGGATCTTGCTCTTTTTCGTTGATGATGATTTTCATTTGCTCAATCATTGTATCAATGCCATCATATACCTCTCCCAAACATGGCTTATCCATGTCAGTAAAACGGATCATACTCATGATGGGCTCAGTGAATCTAAGAAGATATTCTACTCGTTCCCACCAAGTGTCATCTAGGATCATCCGTTTTACATTTGTTGCCCTTTCAGTATTGGATTGCCTCCATAGTGACCAACTTTGACTAATAACCATGCTAGAAAGTGCCCCCCGCACCTTCACAAGTCTCCTCAAGACAATAGTGTTCGATGCAAATCTAGTTTCTGCAACCTATTCAAAAATTTAAAATTAAAATTAAAATATAAATAAGACATGCTTGAGTTTAAAAAATAAAATAGTAATTACTAAAGTGAAATGTAAAATTTAAAGGTTGAAGTGTTTCAATTACCTTCAACAACTCTAACACTGAAAATGATCTAAAAATGGCCTGTGACATTTGATGGTTTGTGATGAACATTTGTATCTCTTCAGCTTCAGCATACATTTGTTTGATCCAATTTATTTTCGCACCCAACTTTTGTAGCATGAGGTTAAGAGAGTGAACAGCACAAGGTGTCCAAAATATGTGCTCAAATCGTGTCTCAATCAACATGCCTGCAGCCCTACAGTTCTTTGCATTGTCTGTTACTACTTGGATAACATTTTCAGGACCCACATCTTGAATGCATTGTATAAGGATGTTAGCAATAAATTGTGCATCCTTCACTTGTCCTTCACAATCCACGGCTTTCAAAAACATTGCCCCTTTAGGGCACACTGCAATCACATTGATTAATGGCCGGTTTTTGACATCCTTCCATCCATCAGAAATAATTGACACCCCTGTTTTTTTCCATGAATTTCTAATGGGAATCAATGCATTGTTTATGCCTTTTACCTCCTTTGCTAGTAAGGTGGTACGCACCTTCTCATAACCTGGCCCTGTGTACCCTTGTGGACAGTCACTTGCCTTTCTCAACATATCCTGCCAATATGGTGATCTTACAACATTAAATGCCAAACCGTTTGCATATACACATCTTGCAACTGCTTGATCTGCAAGGTCTCTAGCTTCAAGCTTAAATGCAGTTTCTAATGGCCCCTTGCTTCTCTTCACACCAACAGGATCATCTTCACTTCTACCCAAAAATGGGTGGCTCTCTACTGCAACATCATCAAAGTCACTATGTGTTGGAGAAGGAGGAGGCCTCTTTGATCCCCTTCCACTTCCACTTCCTCCTCCTCTCAGCAAAGGATGGTTTGTGGCATGACCAGCTCTTGCATCTGCTTCCTCTTGCTCTTTAATATATGCTGCTATTTTGTGAGGATGTAACCTTTTACCATTTTCTCCTGCACATACATTGATTCCTTGTCGAGGAATGCCACATAAATGGAATTTCACACGACTGTATGAGCTAGTATACTGAACTTTACAATGACTGCATATCCAAACAAATGTTCCTCCCCCTTTAATTTGTCGTATAATTTTTACATATTTCCATAGAGGTGAATTTGGGTCGGTTTTAAAGGTGGGTCCATCAATAGAAGCAGAACTGGTTGCCATTATATTTCCTACAAAAAATTCAAAAAATAGTTATTTAATATTGAACAATAAATGTTAAAAACATATAATACAAATATCAACATTATGATTAAATAGTAAATACAATTATGCAAAATACTTCAATATTTATTACTAAAAATAACAATTTAAATTAATAAACGTTTAATAAATAATATGTAATTACTAATTAATATAATTACAATTTAATAATTTATATTTATAATTTTAATTTTAAATTATAATTGATTATTATTTATTAAAATAAAAAATAGCAACATAAATAAATTTTAACATTAAATAAACAAAATAATAATTAGATTTATATTTATTATTTACATTTAGTAAATTTTAAAGTTTTAAATTTTAAAATTTAATTATATTAAAATACTAAAATAAATTTAATTTTTTATATATAATAAAATTATAAATGTAAAATACTAAAAACATTAAATTGTATAATATTAAATATTATCACAATAACAAATTTTTATTGTGATAATATTTAATATTATATAATTTAATAGTTAATAACTTAATAGTTAATATTTAATAAATAAACTAAAATTAAAAAATAATAATAGTTAATAGATAATAAATAAACTAAAAATAAAAAATTATAACTATTATAAATTTTTAAACTATGAAATATAAACTATAAAAAAAAAACGATTTCTCAAAATACCTAAAAATGGCGGCACAACAAACCAGAGAAAACGCGTGATAAATTGATCACTGATAACTATTATAAATTTTTTAACTATGGAAAATAAAGTATAAAAAAAATTCGGTTTCTGAAAATACCTAAAAATGGCGGCAGATCGCGTGAAATCGCGTGAGATCAGAGACGGCTTCAGTCAATGGCGTGTCTTCTTGCGCGACCAGAGGAAAAATACGCGCGACCAGAGGAAAAATACGCGCGACCAGAGCTATGTAGTTGTAATGGCGGACGAAAATGGCGGACGAAAAGTCGAAAACAATAAGCAAAACGTGCGCCCGAAATAGGTTAGGGTTTTTTATTTAACCATTCGAAGTTGCATAAAGTTTTCGAAAATCACGCCGGAATCGGAATGAAATCGCCACGTCACCAGAAAAACGGCGTGATTCGAGCAAAAAACGGCGGGATTCGTGGAGACGTTTTTTCAACAAAAAATCCGAACCCTGTTCGAATCCGCAGGGTTTCCGGAAAGAATCCGTTTCGATACGCATCCGTACCCGGAATCGGCAGGGTAAAGGGCCGATTCCGGTAACATAGGTCAAGGGTACATAGAATGTGGTTGTTGATGCTTTATCTCGCCGCCCACACTTGAGCTCCATTACAGAGATTGCAGAGGATTGGAGACACATGATAGTTGCAGAGTATGCTAAGAACCCGTGGGCTTCTAGCATAGTGGATGGGACAGTACAGGATGGCAGATACTCACTTGCAGATGGTCTTATCATTTACAAAGGGAGGATATTTCTAGTCCCAGGTTCTGAGATGAGGGTCAGGGTATTGAGATCATTTCACGATTCACCTATGGCAGGACATCTCAGTTACTTTAAGACCTACAGGCAGGTACGAGAGAGATTCTCTTGGAAGGGTCTCAAGTCATTTGTTCTTCAATATGTCAGGGAATGCCTTGTTTTTCAATAGAACAAGCAAAAACATACATACCCTGCAGGATTACTTCAGCCGCTTCCTATTCCTGAGAGGAAGTGGGAATGCTTGTCGATGGACTTCATTATGGGCTTGCCGAAAGCTCAAGGAAAAGACAACATTTTTGTGGTAGTAGATAGATTGACGAAGTATACTCATTTCTTCCCAATCACTACTACTCACACAGCTACACAGGTGGCGGACTTGTTTTTCCAAGAGGTATTCAGGTTGCACGGTTTGCCTCGGAGCATAGTCAGTGACAGAGATAGCAGGTTTATGAGTAACTTTTGACAGGAGTTATTCAAACTTTGCGGGACAGAACTCACTCCGAGCACCAGCTACCACCCACAGACAGATGGGCAGACTAAGATAGTCAACAAATGGGTGGAGGGATACTTGAGGAATTATAGTTCAGGGCAGCAGAAGGCATGGGTGAAGTGGTTATACCTTTGTGAGTATTGCTACAATACCACTCATTATTCTACTTGGGAGGGTGACATTATTCTACAGCATCCGGCTTTGAGTTTGCTTGCAGACAAGCAAATTCGGGGAGGGCGGACTGTGATGTCCCCGCTCTAGTCAGTTCTCAAGTGCTTGTGAGTTAGCTTATATCTTGGACCCTCGTAGGCTAACAGGATCTAGTTAGAGGGTCAGTGGCTATTTTTGGTGAGTTGTCATTCTCATCCCCTTCAGCTTCAGTGTGGGATTCAGCACGAGCATTTGGTGTTCAGTGTTTGCCAGCTTCTGACGGCACAAAAATATATGGAGTTTGGAGGGAGTTATGGATATTTAAGTGATTTAAGTTAATTAATTAACTCAACGCTTTATTATAAAGTCAAATTGACTTTATAAATATTATATCACTTAAATATATCATAAAGTGATTTAAAATTAAATCACTTAAGTATAAAGTGCGCTCAACTTGGGAAAAGCAATTATTTAATTGCTAACTATTGAAAAGTTATTAAAATACATTTTAATGTATTTTATTTGGAAGCCAAGCCGTACTTTCTTGAAACTCGTGCCTTTTCAGGACATAAGGCATTTTTGGCAAATCAAACTCATTCATGATTATTTGACTTTGCCATTGTTATTTCTCTGTGCTATTCTCTGAGGCAAGGGTTTGAGCATTTCTGCCATTGGAGAATGAGATTCTCTTCAGTGTTGAGCATTTTTGAGACTGTGAGAGATTAGTCGAATTAGTGCATCTGTGAGGGCTTCATTCAGAGGTTCTACTGAGCTTTATCAAAGTTTATTTGTTGGTTATTTCAGATCTTACAATAATTGGAGGGGGTTTGATCATCTAGACGTCTTTCCTCAGCTTCAGTGAGCTTCATACATTGGTCGTACTTTTTCCTTGCAGCAGCCGTACCTTTCTCTTGGAAAAACGTGCTTCTCTGGGTCAAGGCGTGTGAAGTAACTTTCAAAGCGCCTATCTTCTGGGACTTTCAGACTTGCATCTTCTTTGCTTTACCTACTGCAGACGTTTGATCCAGTTTATGCTTGGGAAAAGGACCAATTCAGGCTTCCGGTGTGGCTATTTGTCAGATTCAGCATATCTTGCCTGCCAGGCTCTGTAATTCTTTATTTCATTATTCTGGAGCATTTCGGGTATGTAATTCATTTGCAATCTCATTGTATGTACTGCAAAATAACATCTATTACATCTGTTGCTCAAAATATTATTGTATTGCAATTTTATATGCATTTATATGTTTGTCGCCCCTTCTCTTCCGTCTAGAAACCTTCTTTAAAAAACTAAAAAACACAAGAAGATTTAATAAATACTACAGGGGTTTGGTTGGAGCCAGTTGGGCTCATCACAAGATGGCAATGTTGCGAAGTATAAAGCACACTTGGTCGCGAAGGGATATTCTCAAGTGGAGGGAATTGATTGGTGAGATTTTCTCTCCTGTTGCGAAGCTGACATCTATTAGGTTCATGTTATCACTTGCAGCAGCGTATGACCTAGAAGTGGAACAGATGGATGTGAAGACAACGTTCCTTCATGGTGACTTGGAGGAAGAGATTTATATGTCACAGCCAAAGCATTTCGTGGTTAAAGGTAAAGAAAATCTGGTTTGGAAATTGAAAAAGTCTTTGTATGGTATTAAGCAGTCTTCTAGAATGTGGTACCAGAAGTTCGATACTTATGTGTTGTCATTGGGATTTCTGAGATCTAAATCTGACCATTGTGTGTATTACAAATCTGAAAATGGTCATATTCTCATAATTGCATTGTACGTAGATGATATGTTGTAATTTGGGAATGGTGAAAGTTTGATTTCAGATTTGAAGTCTCAGTTGTCAACATAGTTTGAGATGAAGGATCTAGGTGCAGCGAGGTATATTCTAGGGATGGAGATCAGAAGAGATAGAGCTAATAGAAAGCTTTGGTTAAGCCAGAGCAAGTACGTGAATATAGTGTTGGAGAGGTTCAACATGACAGCTTGCAGACAGTTAGTTGTTCTTGTAATGCAGGGGACGAAGCTTTCTGTGGAGGATTGTCCAAAATCTCCTACTGAGATGGAGGACATGACCAGAGTACCATATGCGAGTGTTGTTGGTAGTCTTATGTATGATATGGACCGTACGAGGCTAGGCACTGCCCAAGCAATGGGAGTCCTGAGTCGATTTATGGCTAATCCTAGACGGGTACATTGGGATGCAGTGAAGAGAGTGTTCAGATATTTACGGGGTACTTCCAAGTATTCCTTATGTTTTCATGGTTATCCTACTGGACCTCGGAACTCGGTGAGTATTCGTGGATATGTGGATTCGGATTGGGCAGGTGACATTGATAGCAGAAGATCCACCAGTGAATATGTGTTCACGATGTATGGTGGCGTTATCAACTGGATGAGTAAGCGACAGGCTGTAGTCGCTTCGTCCACTACAGAAGCAAAGTACATAGCAGCTACTCGTGCTTGGAAGGAAGCCATTTGGCTTAAGCGTTTGTATTCTGATATTGGTTTTGATGCAAGGCAGATTACTATCTGTTGTGACAGTCAGAGTGCCATTTGCTTGGAAAAGAATCCTACTTTCCATGCCAGAACAAAGCACATTGATGTTCAATTCATTTTTATTGTGATATGGTGGAAGATGGAAAGGTGAAGTTGGAGAAGGTTGACACCCTGACAAATGTTGTTGATGCATTGACAAAGCCAGTGAGCATGAAGAAGTTTAGATGGTGTTCGGAGTCTATGGGCCTCACGGCCTCTAGCAGTTAAAATCTCGTTACTTTCATTGGCTCTTCAAAGGTGTTCGACAAGTGGGAGAATTTTAGGAAAAAGGTGTCTCAACCTTTGATTTTTTCATAGATTGGATTTTTCTAAATATTAAAAATTGCTGATTTTCTCACTTTGTTTTTGTGAGTTACAACTTGTAAGTTTCTATTTGAATGAGGAGTCAAGTTAGAAAGTTGTCTTTTTTACAGGTGGAGTTGTGCATAAAAAGTTTTTTCTATTCCCGTGTTGGTGTTGAGTTTGCATGGAATGTGAGTTTTTGAAGAGCAGTTATTTTGGCAAGTGCAGATTTTGCAGATTGGCATGTGGTGACAATTGGAAACTTACCATTGTGCGTCTGCAATGTTTTTGGTGCTTTCCATGTTGCATCTTCAGCCTTTGGCAATTGTTTTAGAAATGTTTATTTTATGCATTGTAAACTCTTATATATTGAGCACTTGTGTATTTTGGAGTAGTATGAAGTTTTGTTGAGATACCGTTAAATTGTCGGATTTACTCCAGAATTGTAACACAAATAAACTCCTGTAGAAGCTTGCACTGCAAGTGTATTGTAACCGTTGTTTACAGATAATACACTGTTCAGGCTTTTGGAGTGTGGGGTTTTTTTCCCGAAAGGGTTTTCCCCACGTATATTTGGTGTTATATCTCTAATATTGTTTTATCTTTAACTTGTTATGTGCATCTTCTTTATTGTAATTGTTTAAGGGTTTGAAACTGTCGAAATTTGCACATTCTCTCCTCTGATAGATTAGTGTTGGAAGCTTTTCCGCATACTTGGCTTCCTTTCACCCTCAACCCAATGTTAGAGGAAGATGCCATTAAATTTGCCATCTTGCACTTAGAAGGGGTTGCCCATGACTGGTGCCACCACAGTTTAATCACCCAGAATCACCAAGACATAAAAACTTATGATGCCTTCACAAAATTGTTGATTGAGAGGTTTGACCAAACACACGCCCAAAAGCACTTTAAGGAATTAACAAGAATAAGATAAAGGGGAACCCTTAAAGAACATATCACTGAATTCCAAAGATTAGTCGTCATGGTCCCGGAAATATCCGAGGAGAGGCTCACTTACCTATTCATAGAAGGATTATCTAATTCACTCCATGGCCTCGTAAGTGCCTTTGACCCTACCACACTTAAGGAAGCAATCTGAAAGGCCGCATGTCTTAACGCCAAAACAAGGGAAAGGGAAAGAGGCCACTCAAAAAGGGAAGATAAGCGCTTCCATGGGAAGGATGGGTGCGAGAAATCATACCTTCCTTATCATGACTGAGAGGAACTAAGGAAGAAGGGTCTTTGCTTTGATTGCAAGAAAAGATGGGAAAAAGGACACATTTGTGGACAAGATGAAAACTAGGGAGGAGGGTTGTGTAATAAATGCAAGAAAGTATGGAAACCAGGACACAAATGCCACCGAAGACACCTTGTGAAGGATGACTTGTGTTACAAGTGTAGGGAAAGATGAGAACCTGGGCATATATGTGGACCAAAAAGGAGCCAAGCCCACAACATTGAAGCAACGCCCAATCAAGGGACAAGAAATGAGAATGAAGGAGGACCAAACAAAAGAATAAGGTATGAGGAGGAAAATGAGGAAGGGGGAACTTTGGCCTCCATCTCAAAAGCATCAAAACATCACCCCTTCAGAATTTGTGGCGTAATTAAGGGTAAAAAAATAACAACCCTTGTGGACAGTGGGGCTACCCACATTTTATAGATGAGAACCTGGCTGCAAATCTAAGGTTAGAAGTAGAAGCCTTCAAAGGATTTAAGGTAGCTTTAGCAAATGGATTCACCACACTCTTCTCAAAGAAGATTCCCCAACTTAACATCACTATGGGGAGACACCAAATCAAAGACAAGTTTTATGTTGTAAAACTAGGAGATACCGATGTAATTTTGGGTACTTCGTGGCTACATTCATTAGGGGATGTCAATATAAACTTCCAAAATTTGGAAATAAGCTTTGAACAAAATGGGGAAAGGGTCTTATTGCAAGGTCTATCTGATGGATCTCCAAGGGTAGTTTCAACCAAGAAAATGGAAAAAATCCCTAGGCATGACCAAGTAGAGTGGGTGGCTCAATGTCTAATCCTAGATAAACCTACTCCTAAGGGTAAATCAATCCATGTAGACATACAACCATTACTGAAAAAGCATAAGGTCTTTAGTGACATTCCTCCGGATATTCCCCCAAAAAGAGGTTTTGAACATTCCATCGAATTAGAAGAGGATCAAAACCAGTGGTTACTACCCCCTACCACCACCCTCACAAATACGAGGAAATTGAAAAAACAATAAAAGAATTATTAGAATTAGGGCATATCCAGCCAAGTTCCAGCCCTTTTGCCTCATCAGTTGTACTTTCCAAGAAGAAAGGTGGCACAATGAGAATGTGCATTGACTATAGGGTATTAAATAAAAAGACAATAAAAAATAGATACCCAATCCCTCGAGTTGATAAGCTTATTGATGAGCTCCATGGAGTTGTCTACTTCTCAAAAATTGACTTAAAGTCAAGATATCATCAAATCAAACTATGGGAAGAGGACATTCCAAAGACTGCTTTTAGATGCCACTACGGCCATTTTGAGTTTCTCATCCTACCATTTGGATTAACCAATGCCCTAGCCACCTTCCAATCTTGTATGAATCATATCTTCAAAGGACAGTTGAGGAAATTCTTGTTGGTCTTCTTTGATGACATCTTAATCTATAGTAAAACTTGGGAGGCACATCTGAAACATGTGGATGAAGTATTAGGGATACTCGAGCAACAATCCTTATTCACCAAATTACCCAAATGTGAATTCGGCATGGAGGAAATCTTGTACTTGGGTTACAAAACCAGTGCCCAAGGAGTGAAGGTAGACAAAGAAAAGATTGAAGCTATTCGAAGTTGGCCTAGACCCAAAACTCTAACACACCTTTGAGGATTCTTGGGACTTTGTAGTTATTACCAACAATTTGTGCAAGGGTTCTCAAAATTAACTGCACCACTCACCGACCTCACTAAGAAAGGAGCATTCAAATGGAATGAAGAAGCCCAAGCAACCTTTGAGAGACTTAAAGAAGTGATGAGCTCTTGTCACGTATTAGCCATTCCAGATTTCTCCTCACCATTCGAGCTATACTGTAATGCTTCAGGGGAAGGCATTGGGGTAGTATTAATGCAAAGAAAGCATCCCATAGCCTTTGAGAGTAGGAAACTCAAGGACATAGAAAGGACTTATTCCATTTATGACAAGGAAATGCTGGCAATTATGGGCAAGTTCTGTTGATGACCCTGATGACCAATTCAAAGGGATCAATGGTGTACTACATATCCCTTGTTTGACATGAAACCTACTTTTTGTAAGTAAATTGAATAATTCGGGTGTGCAAGTTGTTTTCTCAACTAGAGGGTGCAAAATGGTCAGAAGAGCTATAATATTTGCTAAGAGTGTTCGGATAGGCATTCTATTTCAGCTAGATGAATGCACAATTCAATGCAATAGTTCTCATGTTCCTACAATGAAGAGATTTGCAAAATCTTCACCTTCACCATTGAAACTTCTGATGAACATGCTTTTTGGATACCTAAGGGTGCTCATGCTTTGGAGACATAGCGTCTTGCAAAGAAAACTATGTTATAGCACCACGAGATGGGTCACATAGGTGAGAAGAGTCTAAGAAACTTGAAACAAAAGCCTTGTTTAGGGGCTAAACGATTGTAACCTTGAGTTCCATTTTGCAAATATTAAGTTTATGGAAAAGAAAACTATGTTCGATTTTATTCTAGTTCTCATAATTTTTTTGGGCCATTAGACTTGATACATTCTAATGTGTTTGGTCCTATTAATGTTCCTTTGATTTCAAATTCTATTTATTATGTTTTAGTCATTGATGACTATAGTAGAAGGATGTGTGTATATTTGAGTAAATTTGAAGTCTTCAATTGGTTTAAAGAGTTTAAGGCTCTTGTAGAAAATCAAATTAAAAAAAGATTAAAATTTTGAGTATTGATAATGATAGTGAGTTTTGTTTAGCAAATTTTGATAGGTTCTATGTGGATCATGGAATATTAAAACTTAAGACAACTGTGTAAACCCCTCAGCAAAATGGAGTTGCATGAAGAATGAATAGTACGTTGATGGAGACGGTTAGGAGTATGCTCAATGGGGCCATCCTGGAACAAAAATTTTGGGAAAAAATGGTTGCTATAGCTTGTTATCAAGTAATCAAGTTCCTACATCAACTTTTATTGATAAGACACCTATGGAGATGTAATAGCCTTTCTTCAGACATCTTAGAGTTTTTGGTTGTGAGGCATATGCTCATGTGCCTAGAGAGAGGAGGTCAAAGTTGAAGAACAAGGTTGTTAAATGTATTTTCATTTGTTATCATATTTGCTTTGATTACTAACACTAGTTAGCATAAGATAGTAAAGGAGGTTATGAGTATGAATGATGCAAAGTCCTAGAAAGTGGCCATGAATGAGATGATTGCGTTGAAGAAAAAATGACACATGAGACCTAATACCTTTGCCTGATAAATGTAAACCCATTGGATACAAATGGGTGTTCAAAATGAAAATCAATTCAAATGACATTATTGAGAAGTACAAGGCAAGATGAGTTGCAAAGGGTTATTCCCAAATTGAAGGAATTAGTTATGTTGAGATTTTTTCCCCGAGTTGTTAAGCAAGCGTCCATTTGATTTCTATTATCTATTGCAACAATGTCTAATCTTGAGATTGAGTAGATAGATGTGAAGACAACTTTCCTCCATGGTGATTTGAGGAAAGAGATTTATATGTCACAAACAAAGCACTACATTGAAAAACATAAAGAAAATTTTGTTTGTAAGTTGAACAAATCTTTGTATGGTCTTAAGCAATCTCCTAGGATGTGGTACCAAAATTTTGATACATTTGTGTTGAGATTCAGATTTCTGAGGTCTAAATCAGATCATTGCATATATTATAAGATAGACAATTATTGCTTCCTTATTCTTGCACCATATGTTGATGATATGTTGTTTTTCAGTGACGAGAAAGATACGATTTGTGAATTGAAGTCTTAGCTTTCAACAAAGTTTGAGATGGGCCTAGGAGTGGTCAGTGCCTAAGTACACATAACACTCTTTCCTCATTCGCCTCCAATCATTTATCTCCAGCTCCATTCACTTCCTTCACAATATGGTTGAATTTGTCCATTTTTCATGGGCATTCTCTGTGTCGGTCAGTTGTTTCATGGATTTTCTCTATGCAAGTTCTGCAGGTTGCTCAAGCCAACATGAAAATGGGGTATTCAACCATAGACCTTCCTTATAGCAGCTTGGTCTCTAACCACAGCTTAATGAAGACATTCAGTATTCCAAAACATTTTGATCCTGCATTTTGTAAAAGAGTTGCTAGGGGAAAAGGGGATTGCTAACACTGGTGCTGTTCAAACTAGGGCATCTATCACTGACGATTCCATCAACAAAACAGAAGCTCAGGTAACTGACCTGATGGCCAGGGATTCCTGGTAGAATCCTCCCATGTGATGATCTCATCCTATTGGGAGATAATCTTCTTGATGGTGTCCTTGTTGGTTTGGTTGTGATGGCTCACCTCCAACAGAATGTGGAACAGTTGCAAGTTTGAACACAGACCACAGTGAAAAAGAACATAGATTTAGCTTTGTATAGTCAAGAAGTTAGCTTTATGTTTTGAAAATCTGGAGGTGCTGAAGAGAGAGGGAAGTCTGGAAATTTGTAGTTCCTATTACCTTCCAACTATTTTGAAAAGTGGGATGTCTAGAGCTGTTCGCAGATTTTCCTTCGAGCCAGGTATCTTGGAGGTTTCTAAGGATGATGTTGCACTGGGTCCCTCTAGCTGAGTGGGACTCTAGGGGGAACTGTCTGTTAGTTTGGGAAAGTTTTTTGTAGTTTTGTTATACTCTTTCTAGCAAATTGGTTGGCTTGTTTTTGTAACCTTTTGAACACTCCTTTAATTTATCAAAAAGAAAAACATCACATTTATGAATTCGTTTTCCCACTCAATAAGAGAGACAACTATACAGTTACAGTTCTGCTTTGTTAAATCATTGCATAGTTGATTTGATTGGCATCAGCATATGTCATTCCAAGTTTCAGATATTTTCCATCCTAATGTGTAGGAAGCCTGTAGTGTTTCAACTTGTGACAATAATCTCATTTTAAGCAGATTAATACAAAGAAATGCAGCCAACTGGCATAATAGTAAAGAATTATTTTTTGTCTACATGATCCAATTGCTAACTCCTCAGGAATAAATATGAGAATATGCATAGCCAATGCCATCAAGTTGGACATCATTGAGCTAACATCAAATTGCATGGTTGAGAACTTGAGACAAAAGAAGCTGCTAACAGCAATTCAGATAGTTGCTACAAAAGAGGCTGAATTTAGAGGTAAGGACCTTAGCTGTCAGATGCTAAGAGAGGACTTGAGAGACTGATTTCGAAGTAACTTCATACACAAGGGAAAAATGGCACTAGTAGCAGTTCCAATCACCAGTCCCTACAGGTATATCCAATCAAAAACAGAATAGCCAAAGAAATATGCATTGATGAAAAAGTTGCCATAATCTCTCAAGTTGAAATGGCTAGTGAGTTACTCAAAGTATAACTCAGCGGCAAGTTATTGCTCACAGCTTTGAATTAAAAACTCACCTGTGGTTCCAAAGTCCATTCTGCCTGAAAAAACCATCATTTTGGTGTTGGTTTTTTTGAGCAGTTGTCTTTGAGTTTGCAGACTTATGGGAACAAGAAATTTGCTTTTATCAGCTCTCACTTACACATTCAATAATATGCATGTTTTTGAAGAATAATTTTACAAATTTATATGTTCTTCAATGTTTGGAAAGTTTGATGAGTTTTCCCCAAGTTTTTGCTGAGTGAATTTTTTAAAAAGTTTGGGTCAGCCGAGTTATTGCCAAGTCCAAGTTTTTCAACTATGGAAATATTGATAGTAGTTCCCATTTCAAATCCATACTGGTAACTCTATTTGTTACAGATGGGAAAACTTTGATTCAGAGCTTAGAGATAAGCAAGCTCATTGGCTAGACACTAAATTTCTGGAAGAAGTATTACCTTTGGATACAAGGAAAAGGTAGTACTGGTAGCAGTTCTCATTCCCAGTCTCTCTGTGTAGTAATAAGGACCAAGTTAGTGGTGACTTTGAATGGGAGCACTCAGTTTATTTGATTTAGATTCATGCAATACTCCATTGTATCTGAGTCTGAGATTTTGGTTCTGTATGTGATTTGCAGTTTCTTTATTTATATCATGAATGCATATTTCACTATTGAATGTTTATATTTGATGTCTACATAGTGTACTGTCATGGCAATCGAAATCTCTAATTCTTTGCAAATTTTTTATTTTGCATCACCTCCGATATTCAACTCGCTGGGATTTTTCCAAATTCATTCTCCTATTACTTACAGATACTAAGCTAGTACTTTGTCAAAGAAAGATTATATTATGAGTACTGAAGCCACTCCAAACCTTACCCCTTGGCCTGTTGTACCTGCAGCTGCACCTGCAGATGATGACCAGTTAAATTGCCTGCTGAACCCAATGATGACAACTTTTCTTTAAGAACAGCACCTGCACAGCATCATACACCTAAACATTAGAAAGATTAACATATATTTCCAGCTTCAGAACTGAATGAAATTGTTCAAAGCAAATGCCAAAGCATATCTCTTAGCAATAAGTTTCCAAACAAATAAAACAAATACAATCCAAAAGGCTTGGGCAAATAAAAAATGAGCCTCCCTTCTTAAATTTGTAAATACTAGTTAGCAGAGATATATCAATTTATCATTACTGCTACAGTTTATGTCAGCTCACCATATGTTTTCTTTATGTTTGTCAGTTGCACAAACTTCGATTAATACATAAAAGCAAGAATCATCTATTATCCTTCATTATGAGGACAGCAACAGATCTGGTGAGCCTATACCCAATCCAGTATGTGGATGACATCCCATCTCCTAATATATGTAGCTTAAGTGTGTGTGTAAACATATGTATGTATGTAGCCTGTAGGTATGCATGTATATGTGTATTTATGTATCTATTTATGTGTGTGGGCTTGCATGTACAAAATCAAAGCAAATATGTGTCACTGATTAGCCAGAGTCTCTAGATGTATCAGATCTAAGGTTAGGGTGTGGCAGAATTACAAGTATAAAAGCACTTCTTGTACAAAAAAGTATTGATTGACCATAAGAGACAGTGAGTAGAAGCTATGTACTGACCATAAGAGTCAATGAGTAGAAGTTATGTACTAACCATAAGAGACAATGAGTAGAAGCTATGTACAAGTAAAGTTGACTTTTTATTTTTGCTTTGTTATCGTATTTTAATATATTTCATCAATTGCAGAACTATTCAAGTTGAAATTTTAAACTTTAGGGCAACAAAATGAATTCTAAAATAATATAAGTCAAAAAGAATTATAATCACTGGAAATAGAACATACAAAAGTGAGACTTATTTTTGATAAAAGCTCATTAATAGTTAATTATGCTATTACAGAGTTGATTAAAAAATATTAGGAAACCTACTGCCAAACAAAGGAGTCTGAAGGAGATGCTGTAAAGATCTTCTGTAGAAAATTCAATACTGTGGTAGTTAAAAAACCTATATTCCAGTCACAACATTATGCATTCAATGTTCATATCAACAAATATTTGCTATAGACAACATTCCAGTCACAAAGACATCGAATTAAATAAAATATGAAAATGAACCAGCAGTGATGTGATACAACATAACAATATGTCAATCATATAATTATTATTTCAAACCCTAAACCCTAAACATTATCCCTCAACCTTATGCCCTAAACCCAATACCCTCAACCCTATACCCAATATCCTAAACCCTAATCCCTATACCCTATACACTTAACCCTATACACTCAACCTTGAACACTATCCCTCAACCCTCAACCCTCAACCCTCAACCCTATACCTTAAACCCTAAACCCTACACCCTCAACCCTCATCCCTATACCCTATACCCTCAAAATTATACCCTAAACCCTGCACATTATCCCTCAACCCTATACTTAAACCCTAAACCCTACACTCTCAACCCTCAACCCTATACCTTATACCCTAAACCCTAAACCCAATACCCTCAACCCTATTGTCATGCCCCCGAAATTGTAACACTAAAATATAAAGCATTAAAATACAAATGAATAACAAAATAAATATTAAAAATATGTAAATAAAAATATTGACAATTTAATATTACTATAATTATAATTATTATAATATAATAATGACTAATATAAAAATAAATATATAATATACCAAAGAGGATAAGCAGCAGTGATTTGATTAGCATGAAATAGCAATCGTTAGAATTATATTTACAGAGGCAGCGGACTCCCTAATGGTCAAAGGATGTTATCAATGCAAACGAATAAGGCCGACTTCCAAATCTTTACCGCTCCCACATAAAGACCAAGTCATCTCATTCAAGGATGTTACGGAAGGGTTGTCTCCTTTTACAAAAAGGTGCATCCATTCATGAGGCCGTGGCTCTTGAGGAAGGATAAATAGAGGTTGAGAAATGTTGGGAGAGGGGAAGAAAATTAGGAAGGAATAGAAAAAAGAAAGCAAATATGAATCAAGGAAGGGATGATGGAATAAATGAAATGATATATAGAAATAAATCAGAAATCTGAATAACAGCAGATTGACAGAAATAAATATCATTTGGCATCAAGCAGATATCAAGAAGATGTGTAAATAAGAAGTTGGCTCAAGAAGAGATAAATGAAGACAAATGATAAATCAATAAGGGAAGTAAGTTGAATATAATTACATAACAATATATATATGTATATAGTGATTATTGGAAGATTGAAATCAATTAGAAATAAATAAGTAAATATATATATATATTATGTACGATTATGCAATAATGATGCTTGCAGCAATTATTGAGCCTTATCAGTAGTTATGATTTTAGATGCAGTTTACAAGCTCTCCCATGCTAAGTAGGCCACCTCAAGGGTGGAATTGTCTTGGATTATTGAGCCTTATCAGTAGTTATGATTTAGATGCAGTTTACAAGCTCTCCCATGCTAAGTAGGCCACCTCAAGGGTGGAATTGTCTTGGTTTGGATGTTCCTACAGCTTGGGCCAAGAGGTGGGTTGTCTTGGTTAGATGTTGCACGCTCTTGGGCTTAGATGAGTTGAGTAGTTTACAAGCACCCTTTTCAAGGCTTTCCTATCAAGCCAAACTATGACTGATTGTTAGGATGGATTCAAGGAGTTTCAATCATAAGAGGGATGGATGAGGCAGCATGGATAGGGAAAGCAGAAACAAGTGTATCCACTAAGTAGGCCACATCAAGGGTGGAATTATCTTGGTTTGGACATTCCTGCTGCTTGGGGCCAAGAGGTGAGTTGTCTTGGTTAGACGTTGCGCATTCTTGGGCTTAGATGGATAGCTTCAAGCGGACTTATCATGCTTCTCATCAAAGACCTATTATGAATAAACTTCCACTATGCATTATGGATATTGGTAGTTTATACAGTCTTGAAATAGTTATGTATGTTTGCACAGTAGATAAGGCATTTATTATATACAGCTTTGATCATAAGAATTATATTTCCAATATTATCTAACATGATTGCAGGACCTAAACCAAGAATTATCTTGCTTGAAGTATTTAAGTGGTAAGTTATAACCCTAGCTACATTAAACTTGTGATTCTAGGGCAAGATTTAGGGTAATCCCAAAAGGGGACATTACAATTGGTATTAGAGCCTAATCCTGCCAGCCTATAGACAAATAGACTTATGTGCATCCATGAGTATGCTTTGTGACTTGTGTGTATTCAAGTGTATACTTTGCAACTTATGTGTATTCATGTGTATACTTTGTGACTTACATGTATACCTCATGACTTATGTGTATTCATGCAACTTACGTGTATACTTTGTGACTTACATGTATCCATGAGTATACTTTGTGACTTACATGTATGCTTCATGCTTCCTATGTATACTTCATGTATTACATGTATTCTTCATGCTTCCTGTGTATACTTCATGTATTACATATATGCTTCATGCTTCTTGTGTATACTTTATGTATTACGTGTATTCACATGTATGCTTCATGCTTCCTATGTATACTTCATGTATGACGTGTATTCACATGTAAGCTTCATACTTTGTGTCTTACGTATACTTATGTGTATACTCCGTGTATTATGTGTATGCTTCATGCTTCATGTGTATACTTCAAGTATTACGTATGCTTCATGCTTCGCGTCTTACGTGTATCAATGTATTACGTATATCTATGTGTCTGCTTCATGCTGGATGTGTCTTCACTTGCTTCACTTCTAAGTTTTCAACTCTACATGAAGAAGTAGTGAAGCCAACATCATTCATCCTCACACCATAACTCAGTAGTGATGTTCATTTTAAAGGATACAAGAGGTTCATTTTAAAGGATACAAGAGGTTCAAAAAACCATGACATGGATTTCTTTCCAAGTAAAAATAACTAAAGCATGTAAAACTTCAAATAAAATTTTCAATTTAGGGCCAATAAAAGTAAGAGAGTTAGGCTCAACATTGACCTAAAAGATACAAGTCTTATTCTTTGTCTCATAACCCTTGCCTTGCCTACTTTAAAGATTTAATCTCAATGCATGACCAATAAAATTGTTTGCGACTGAAGTGCCAATGATTGTATTTTTCCTCCTCCATCTGCATTGGCTACCACTTCGTTGGGACAAATTTCAAACATGCAAATCAAAAATCATAACAGATCACATGTCACTCCTTGTCATTCTCACCAAAAAAATTAGCAGTTCTTAGAATCTGAAAACAAATTAAGATGTGATCGAAACAAAGTAAGCTCCTCTCTTAGACGTACGAAATATCCCACATGACCACTGCTTCACTTGAAAATTAGACCAGTTAAATAAACTAGAATGATATTAAATGAATAAAGGCATTTAACCTAACATACTCAAGCAAGTTATCCGCTTGCTGGGAATCAAGAAAATTTTAGCACAGATAGTGCTGAAATATCAATTATGAAACAGAAAGAAATTATTTAATGTCCATAAACGACATATTTAAGTCAACAGAGATTGAAAGCAAAACGATTTACAATAGCAAGAAAAGTAGAATAATAAATATTAATTTCTCAAATTTATCTACTGTTCAGTAAAACATAAGCAATGGAAATCCCATTTTAGTAATCCATTGAGAAATAGGTCTGACAAACCTTAACCTAACAATCTATGCCTAATAACAAAACTCCCATGTGCATTGCATATGCATATGAATTTATTAGAACATAGCATTATAAACTTATAACATCTTGTAATTTTATGACAAGAGGCTTATACACATAATAAACTAAACATTACAACACGTTACAAAAAGCATATCTAGTTTAACAATGTCAAATGTGAAAGACAATATCTCACACATATGGCATGTTTACATAATTCCAAAAGAAAACTTTTCAGATGCATTCTCGAATTGTAGTTTTCCATAAATTTGCAAGTAAGTCCACATACAGATGCTAAAATTACCACACATCTCTAGCATACACCCATGGAGGGAGAGATAAATCAGAAAAAAGGACCCATATTATGTTTCAAAATAGCCACACAACAAGATTGATGCCATTCAAATGGACAATTCAATTTTCAAGCGGTTAATTCATTTTATCTAAAATCATAGTACCTCAAATTGCAGAAAAGAATAGCTAATGTGCATATTTCATAGTCCTTCCAGTCTACATGGCATGTTTGATAAGTGGCAAACACCAAGCATCTACTCAAAACTAGAATCACACTCATAGGCACATTAAAGGCCATTTCCGGAAATGTTTCATGCTCACTCTCTTAGTATAGATAATACAGTTACAAACTTTCACATAGTTAAGACTATCATATATTACTGGATGCAGGATTTAGAATTCTCTTTTGGACAATACAAGTAGAAAGAAAACTGCATAGGAGCTGTAACTATTTTTACTAGACTTTAAAAAACACTTCAATAACATATTTTGACTGGCTGATGTCCGATTCCATGTTCAAAAATCTGTTCTCAATCAATAGCTACATACCTGGTGATCCTCTTGCACTTTGCAGAACCGCAAAAAGTTGTTTCCTCGCTTCCCGGGAGAAAGAAACACCTCTTAGTTTTAAATCATCTCCTATTGTGTCATTCTATCACAGAATTCAATGAAGCTTTAAGATATCATCTCAACTAGAGCTGCTGGAAAGCACACGACATACTAACCAAGTAAAGTTTGTCATAAAATTCAACTCATACTAACCAAGAAGAGGACTGTAGCTAAATTCAATTTAGGATGAAGAAGAAAATCCTTGATACGTGGAAGCGGATACACTGTCTCTCCGCCTTGTTGAGAAAGTATCTTGGCAATGTCCATTGATTCAATTCCTACATTAATTAACAAAACATAGTTACAACTTACAACATAAAGTTTTCACCAAAGAAATGTACAGTGCAAACACACACTCTCTGTACCCATTTAATTTTTGAAATACTGAATGTGAAGAGCTAAAAGGTTAAACATAACTTCGTAATCACAATGGTAAGGACTAAATAAAAGATTCATTTACTTGGAATCTGTAAACAAGAAATAGCAATAACTTTCTTGTTATCATCACAAGAAAATTTATATTTTCTCCAAGCCAAATAGAAAAGAAGATTACAATTGGCTACAATGAAAAATGATAGGGCCAACAAAAAAACCCTAGGTTCTGAAAAGTAACTGAACATGAAAAAGTTAACTAGCTGTGGAAACTTACACTAGTGACAAAAATTGAGGGAATTTTCCAAGAACAAAACTTCCCACAAGCTTAATTTTTATTAATATCCACGCAAAATAATCTATGCTTCACTCCAAATTTTGCTACAGTAATAAGAATCATTTGCATAAGAGTTATGGAGTAGTTTTCCACTCAAGCATTCAAATCTACATATGTCCATCACATGGAACCTATTAAAGTTTGTAAAAGATTATATAGAATTTTGGTTTTACAACCACTTCAGAGTGCTCTGCTCTCCTTAAATGTCAAAGAACACAAATGCAAGAGCCTCAATTTCTATGAGGAAGATGTGTGTATAAAACAAACCCTCCCTTTAGATGGCTTAAATAAAAAAGAGAGGCATTTCTTCCATCGTCCAATTGAAGTAGAGTTTAAATGGGGAAATTCTTCAAGAAACTCTTCAAATTCTTTTACAAAGTCTATAATGATAAGAAATTACTAATATGACCTATAATAAATAAAGGTGAAGCCAAGAAAATGTAATATATGTTAAATTTAGTGATCAGATAAGTGCACAGAAAATTAATTCAAAAACAGACACAGTAACACAGCATATACCCTGGGAAAACCCTCCACTTGAGGGAGAAAAACCCAGCAACAAAGATCTCTCTTTTATATATAAGTAAATGCAATAATTCTCTTTTACAATGAGGCCAATACCAAGGCCAATTCTGCTGCACCTTCACAATATATGAAATCAGATAACACACAGAATGTAGACAGTAAACAATACTGCCTTTATTGAACTCGCACTGAACTGTAGAAAAAGTCGCACTGCCTTAGAATAATTCGCACTTGAATGAGTATTTTAACTTTTCTTGAAATCGCTGTGTGAAAGAATAACAATGATCTTCATATATAGCCATCGATAGGAATATCTCTAAAAGGTGTAACTTTTCAAGATGCAATGTCGGCCTCAATGCAAAGACGTCTCTTTTAGAAAAATCGCGCCAATTAAATGAAGTCGGCTGTTTAAATAAATCGCGCCTCTTGAAGAATAAATGATATTTGACAAATAATAATGAATCATCATTTAATGATTATCTTCATTAGCAAATCAAAATTACTTTAAGTCGTGCCTTTTGAGATCTTATAAATTAGATAGCTTATAGCTATTATCTAATTTCTTCAAATGATATCGCTGGAAGTTGCTACGATGCTGCTTGAACATTAACAATATAATCAATAAACTGCACAGATGATGTGCTTCATGATGATGATGTTGACATGATTAGCAAAGATGATAACAAAGATGAAATTCCTAACAATGTGAATAATATGGAAGCAAATGAAGAATATATAATTATTCCTTCTAAACAGCGTTCTATTGCTGATGAGTCCAAAAATGTGTTAGGCCCAAAGATATTGTCCCGAAGAAAAAAATGCTCCCCCCGTACTGTTGTAAACATAAACACAGAGGGTTCAAATAAAGATGGACAAACAATATCTATGGGAAAATCAAAAAGGAAGAAACTTATTCTTGATTGTGTTAATTCCCTATATCAAGAAGATACTCAGATTCAAAACAGTGACATGGAAACATGGGAGGAAGCTAAAGATGATGGTTAAAAAAGAAAACAAAATGGAAATGGTGACCCAAGTCAAAAATCTCATAAAAAAGGAAACGACGAAAAAAACACCCAAATGTGGGCCTCTTTTCCCCAAAGGTAGACAGGGGGGGAACCAAGGTACCTGGTAATTGGTGAGGTTCTATGAAAGAGTGCATTTTTTAATGGGAATCAGCAAAATTTCAGCACTACTGTTGGTTAAGGTAATGGCTCATCGACCCTCCCAGCAGTTTACTCAGATAAAGGTCAAACATCAAGAGTGGGGCTGAAGGACCAAGTTGATCCAAATTCAGCATGGGTGTGCAAATTAATATCTAAGGGGAACCACCTTAGAGGGAAAGGCACAGTCTCTTCTCCTATGACAGCAGTTCTAGGATTAAATAGAGGTGAGTTCTCCATTAATATTCCAAATACTATTGTCGATAAAGATGTCTCTAAAATGGAAATGTCTTCTAAATGAAAATCTAAGGGACCTAGGCCAAACATTGAGTCAATTCAATTGTGGGCCTCTAAGAAATGGTGTACTAAAAGACAACTAGACGTTGCGGTTATGTCAAAAAAAAAAATCCTTTCTTATTTGCTTGCGTAGAGAACCTAAGCAATGTTATTGCAAGGGGTACATGGTTCCTAGAGAAATCTAACCTAGCTCTTCAAAAATGTGACAATGGGTTCAACCAATCACAAGATGCATTTAATGTTGCTCTGGTATGGGTTCGACTATCAGGGCTTCCCATGAAATTCTAGGATGAAGAGGTGTTATTGCTAGTGCCTTCAACCAATTGCTCACCATTGACCTGGTCATAGCTCTAAGAAAATGGTTGTTTATGCAAGGATGTGTGTATCGATCAGGGAATGGTGCTACCCTCCCAAATCTCTATAGCATCCAAGCTTGAGGTGTGGAAACAAATCTTGGAGTTTGAATCTTCACCTTTTGCTTGCCTTAAGTTTAAGAAAATGGGACACTGAGCTAAACAATGTCCATCCAAAAAGAAAGCAAGGTTTTGGAGATAGAAAGTGGTCAATGAAGTTAGTAAAGGTGAGAAGAATATAGGAAGAGAGCAAGATCAGATCCCTAAAGAAGAAGGTAAGGGGTGAATACCCCAAAAAAAAAATAATGAGACAGAAGAACATTAGGTATTTGATGAGTGAGATTTTAATAATTTGAAGATGATTGAAGTGACTGTGTCACAGTTGTGGGTGAATGAAGAGAATGTGCCACATGATGATGTTGAATTAGAAACACAGGAGGAATTATTCAAAGAGATTCATTTGACTCATCCAGTTCAAGAAGAAAGGGCAAGAAAAGAAGGCTCAAAAGAAGAGAAGAATGAGGTTATTTGTGAGGGCCTGAATGAGGGATCACCGATTAGTAAAGAGTAAAACAAGGCAGTGACCAAGGTTATTAGTGAGGGCCTGGATAAGGTGGGACCTTCGCTTGGTAAACTGGAAGATAACGCAATGGCCTCTTCTAAGCATCCTAAAACTGTCAGTTTACGGAGGAATAAGAGGAACCAGTCCCTTGATTCCCACTCAGCGGGGGAAAAGAACAAGGAGAAAATGATGGATACCAAGACTAGAATGCAAACTAGGAACAGAAACTTAGCAGACTATGATGCGGACCCTAAAAGTTTTGGAAGATTATCAATCAACGATGCAAGGGAAAGGGACGCCAGAAAGAATTTATGACCTCTTCTTTTATCTTTTAAAACAGCATCCAATTGGATTTGTACATTCCTCATGATTTCAAATATTTCTTCTATCCTTCCAACACTATTGACAATACCTTGGCCTCTACCCATTTTTCACGGAGGCATCTTGACTTTGAATCTGATGCAAACTACCTCAATTTGGAAATCTGTTTGCGAACTGCATCAAATTCCTGATATGCTTACAAGAAAAACTCCCTTGATACCCTCTTCCCAACACACAATATTGGGAGATAACTCTTACACTTGATATACATTCAGGACTCAAAACTTGATACCAATTGATGTTCTCATACAATCTCCTCCCGAGGATTAAAAACAATGCTCTGATACCACTTGATGCAATCATGGATGGAGAATCCAATTAAGGACTATCCAACCAACCATGCAGCCAATACAACAAACACTACATAACAGAAACAAAACGACACAGCCATGATATGGAGCAAAGGCTTACAACAGCATGAATGTATCACAGGCACAATTAGTGCATAGAGTTCAATCACAATCTTCTAAGTTGCTATATAATGTGATTCTCTTCAAAATGCTATCGAACCATCATGAGCTAACCCTCCATTGGAGATAACTGCCCTCTAACTTAGAATGAAGGATGTTTTTATAGCAAGTGCAAGCAAATAGAATGTTATGCACCAACCAGCAAAGTTGTACAATGCTCAATGCACAATGAAACATGTAGAAGGACCAGCCTGGAAAGAATATGGTAAGATATAATCATTGGAACATAACACAGTCCGACTCATGAACCTCCCCGAAACCAATTAACTTGGATATGTTCAAATGGTGCGAAGCTTGAATATTTGTCACAGAGCTCAATTGGGTCTTCATTAAGAAATTTGACATATCATTGACCAAAAGCCAAATGTTTGGTGCTGACATGGCATATAAGAATACATCTTAGGAAGTTTTGATATCAATTTAAAAGCCCTGGGATAAATATGTGGTGCTGCACAATAAGATCATTGTATGGAATTCCGATGTTCTGAAATGACAACTGGAACAAGAATATGCCTCTATAGTATGAATATTTTTCTGTGGTACCAGTATGATGAGTGGAACTTCATTTAGAAACCTACAAAATGAAACAAAAGTGAAAAAAAAATATATTTTTGGGTGATGTAAAATCGCTCTTACACCATGGATGCTCCTGCATCACTATAACTGTAGCATGAGAGTTTGTCACAAGACCCTTATTGCGAGAGCTATGAATAAAATTTTCAGAAACCATTTGCAGATCAAAGGATGCAGTTCTGCACCTTTCCTGGTTTCACAATTTGACCCCTCAAATTTCAATTTCCCATTGAAGGTTTGTACCTATTTCCCTCCAAATTCTAGATTTCAAGATTTCAAATTCTTGGAACACTTCAATCCCCATTTTTCTTTTTGTTCTTCTACCCGCCCACAGCTCAGAGCAATGGTTCAAAGGCCCTATTTCAATGGTCCTCTTTTTTTGTTAATTACAAAAATAGTATTTAGTTGGTACCACCACCACCACCAATGGCAACATCTTGCACCACTGGTGGCATTTCAGAAAAATGTACAATGCAGCACAGCACAGCGCATCGTGAGGCAGTGAGTGGACTGGCAAGTGTGAGAGCTCTAAAGCTGCCGGCGACAGCAGGGACCAAGTGTAGAAAGTGGAGTTGATGCTTGGAATAAGGGGGTCAATTTGTCCTGGCAGAGAGGCATCAAGCATGGCAAAGGTTGTGTAAGGAGAAATGTGTTAGCAGCGCAGAGTGCTGCAATTAAAGAGTTCAGGCATGAAGGATACAACACACACAAGGCTCATGTAACAGGGACTATGATATGCAAGCAAGAGTGCAGGAGCAACACCAAGCACAGTTTAAAGGTTCACAATAAAACTTGTTCAAAAAAATGTTACTGAGATGCCTGATGAGATTATTGCTAAATCTTAGAACCTTTAAAACCTTCCCAAAAATTTAAAATGATGACTTGTCGGATAAAACTTTCCTTGCCCTGATATCACATAATTCATTCAAAGATTGTCAATTAATAGGCAATTTTCATAAAACCCATCTCTATTTCTAAGCTTCCAACAAGGATAAAGGGATAAAGACAAAAGATACCTCCATAATATAATTAAAACTTAAGCAACATTGCTAAGCTTGAGAGGAGAGAAGCATTATCATCCAACATATATAAAATAAGAAAACTTACCTGCAGCTTCAAAGAAGTTAGCACGCATGGGTGGTTTGTTTGAATTGATTATGACGCGAGTCCTCCACACATATAAAGAGCCATCTTTAGAGAGTGTAACAAGAAATTGCAGCATAGAATGCCACCCAACTGCAACAATTGGAGCTGAGCCCACTTGTGTTCTGCATCATCAGAAGAAGCTAATGTGAGACTAATTATGTCTCTTATAATCCATATCATTACAATGAAATCTTGCTGATAAATTTTCACTCAGAGGGACACTGCTTCAACATTATCCCTTTAAAGTAAAAACCTTTTTCAAAGAACTTTAACATAGAACAAAAATGCTATACTGCTGGCAAAGATGAGGGCTTCAACAAAAAGAATTCCACATGAACTGTTCTACTTTTCACAACATGTGCAAAAATTTATGACAGTTAAGGGTCTAAGATCTGGCATAACTTATGGCTACCATGAGCATCATGAATAATTCTTAAAGTTTAGCACAGAATTCTAGTGTTTGCACAATTTTAAGTATTAGCCTTAAATCTCAACTAATCTGAAAAAGTTGTGATTCTGCAAAGGACGTTGATAAGGAAAAAAATTTAAATAGGAAGACGGTCAAAATTAATGGATTTTCTACTTGGCTATCTGTCAAAAGAATGGTCGGGAATCTGATTCTAGGTTACCAGGAAATAACCATCAAGAAATAGTTTTAATGCAGGTCACAGGTATAAGTTATTGTTGTTTGCCTTCTGTGGTCATTGCCGAAAACGTTTGCATGAATCAATTTACTTAAGAAATAGAAAAGGTGTCAAAGGCATTGCAGTGTGATGGTAAAGGGGTACACTTGTAAAAAAAACCAACAAATAAATTGAATTTTCAAACCTGGTAACTATGACAAAAACAGCTCAGATTCAAATCTCCACACCATATTAAAGCAGCTAATATCACAAAGAAGATGTTATGGAGGTCATAGAGTATTATATATTATAATTTAGATAGTGAGGTTGTGTAGCACTGAAAAGAAGGTACATTCAAACATGTGCGATCCAGGTTCTAGGCCAAACGGTAGTAAAGTGGCCATGTCTTAGCCCCACATCACAGCCAAGTTCCCTAGCTTTGGGAACAAGACAAACACTCAACAATCAAGCATATTTAAAAGCTACTCTTCTGTATATCTCTAATTTTATTGTTTTAAGTTCACTAGTCTGAGCACACACTAATTATCACAAAATATGCTTTTGGTTTCCAACTAATTCTGGTCGCCTTTCTTTTTAGGTCAGGACCCCTCAAGCCTTACTTTATCAATCAAAAACAATTTTCGCAAAATATAATTGGAGGCAGCAAAATCAAATACCTTCTGTACTTTACATCTATCAAAGACAAAGCAATAGTCTTGTTTCTTGCTTACCCAAAAATTGCACACGTTCCATGAACGAAGATATATCATTTAGTTTTTCTATAATGAACTGAACTGCACTAATTTCAATTTCGTTAACCAAATAATCAAAAATAACCAGAAACACCGTACCAATTCCAAATTGCAATGTGCCTTTGATGTACCTCAGAATCCTCTTCGCTGCCCTCCAGAATAGCATTGGGTTCACTAAGAGATTTGCTAAAATAACTAACAAGAAGGGAAATATCAGGCCAAGTTCTAAACCAGCCTTTGTACGGTCACCATTGGCTTAATCCACCATCTTGAATCTTTCAAGTTGATATCTTGCATACTTTTGCTGAAAAATGAAAACAACTCCATCTACTTGCAAGAAACCAACCAATCCATCCCTGTCATGTCAAGAGTAGAGCAGATTATCTTACATGAGCTTGTTCATATGTAGGTCTCACTTTCTCTTTTGATTAGAAGCATCCTTATAAACACTCCATCCACTAAAATTTTGAAATAAAGATTGGGATCAGGAGGACTGTTGAACCCTGAATTAATCAAAAAGTAATCAATCTTAGTGTTCCATGCTCTCGACATTCGCTTCATCCCAAGGTGTAATTTCACCAATCTGCACCCAAGATTTCCCTTACTAGAAAGCACAAACAACTTTGCATTGAATAATGTACGCCTCCTCCAAATCACCATTTAAAAAGGCAGATTTAACATCCATCTAAAACATTTTCCAACAAAATTGAGCAGTGAGAAGCAAGTCACTAACCTAACTGACACCTTCTCACTCATGGCACAGATGTCTCCCCATAGTCTATCCCCTCCTGCTAGACAGACCCCTTCGCTACAGGCCTCACTTTGTGTTTGTCCAATGAACTATCCAAATTCAATTTAGTTACATAAATCCGTTTACACTCATTTGTCTTTTTACCTGGCTGCAGCAACAAAGTTTTGTTTTGCATCAAAGAATCATATTCATCCTTCAAGACCGTGTCCAACTTCTTCCCTGAGTTTTCTCATAAGAAAGATCATGCAAATAATAAGAAGACGAAACCGAATCATCATCAGTAGAGCAACAGCAATAAATGTGAACCATACACCTCATTGGCATTTCCTAATGGTCTTGAAACATCATTAAATACATCCAACTCATCTTGCTTTGAAGCCCTTTGCATTTTAAAGAGCTACCCTTTGGTCTTTAAACGGGGTATGTTACCACTTTGGTCTCCTTATTGGCTCAACCTTATTGATTGAATCAAATCTATTCAAATCTAAATTAGTGTCATAACTAACCTGTCCACAAGAAAATCATAATTGAAAAGACTATCACAATCATCAAAATCAACATCCCTACTTTTAGAGACCTTTCAAGTAACCATGTCCATTGGTCTATACACTTTTGATTGCTAACTGTTGCCAACAAAAATAACTTTCCTAGACTCCTAATCAAATCTACTACAGACTTTGTCTGGAACATAAACATATGCAATGGAACCTAATATTTTACAGAAATCTGCCATTGGTTTCTTCCTTGAACCAGCATCATCCAGTGCAATCTCTTGCAAAACCTTGAATAAGCTTCTATTAAACGCATAGGTGGTTGATTTTACCACTTTCGTCCAAAACACCATTGGTATACTCTTACACCTTAGCAGAGATCAAGACATCTCTACCACCACTCAATTCGTACTCTCCAAAATTCAATTTTCCTAAGGCATATACAGTTGCTTTGCTACAAAACTCACTCCAATGATCAGTACATAGAAGCTTAATATTCAAGCAGTATTCAACCTCTACAAAAGCTTCAAACTGCTTGAATTTCTCAAACACCTCACCCTTACATTTGAAAAATATATCCACATCATCATACTTAATCATCAGCTAAAAAATAGGAATAATATAGCACCAGATATTGATTTAGCATGTACTGAAAAGTCAGATGTTTTTCACTTCATGTAGCCCCAAATATCTGCATACAACAATTCAAGAAAAGTTATTTCCAAGTCACAAGGTTCGTGTTCACGATCAAGTTCAGTGAAGATAAGATTCAGAGCAAGTTCATCAACTGATAAAATTCAGCAAAAAAATTATGATTAAACTTTTAAATATTAATATATTATTTAAAATTTCAAATATTAGATTTAAATAAACTTAAAAATACTAAAATTTGAATAAATTTAAAATCAAAATCTAGCCAAAAAGAAGTTTTCCACAGGTATGGATCCCCCACCCCCAAAATCCCCTCATTTCTAGGATGTCCCCCTGATTTGGCGACGGCTTGGCAACTCTCATAAATCCCCAAGACGTCCAAGGGACTCCTAGGAGTCTCCCAATTGTCCTACGGACTTCTAGACATCCATCACAGCAGGAAGATGAAAAAGTCCATATTTTTTTAAAAATCAAAGTGTTTTTGAATTAAGTGCCATAAACCCTAACACTAATGGCCTAAGGGTCCCACCCAAACCCTAAACACTTACAAAAAAATTATAAATAGGCATCTAAGCCTCGTTCCATATCACTCCCAAGTTTCAATAAGACTGAAAGTTGCAACAACAAGATGCAAGAGTGAGAAAGATTGAGGGCATTAGGATTTAGGAATAGTAAGAGTAATAGGAAGAGGAAGAGCAGAGGTGAAGAGTGGGATCAATCCACCATTGAATAAACACACTATTCATGCCTCAAGGTAGGCTTTAGCCCTTCGTGACTATTTTTTTTCTTTATTGTTCAAATTAGTAACTAATTACTAATTACTAATTTTAGTTAACAAATTTAGTAATTAATGCGCTTGGGGTTTACAATTTACATTGTTACAAATTTTAATTTCAATTTTAGTTTTACAAATGAATAAACATGTTCCACAACAATTCTGAGACAAGGACAGCAGGACTGCAAGAGACGCATTACGGAGACGGCAGTCCGAGGGCCACTAAATTGCAAGCAAAAAGTAGGTCATCA
The DNA here is from genome assembly GCA_007258455.2 of Sequoia sempervirens. NCBI lineage: Eukaryota > Viridiplantae > Streptophyta > Pinopsida > Cupressales > Cupressaceae > Sequoia > Sequoia sempervirens. The sequence goes on along the minus strand of VDFB02098027.1, from coordinate 5,280 downwards.
ACGAGGGTCACTAGGCTATGGACATATTATTTTTGTCAACTTGAATTTCAAGGCAGCATCACAAGAATTAATGCACACCTCCTTTATGGCATTGGCAAAGGTGTAGGATTTTGTGGGGAATTGTCATATGAAACAAGAATTGAAATAAATAAATTGTGGGCTTATGTTGGTGACCAAAGTCATGTACCTGCCACTTTGCTCTTAAGGGCTCCTACTCCTACTCCTAGTAGTATTAAGAAATACCCCAAATGCATGAGTTCAACTTATTCTACATATGCTTATCCTTTTACATCTAGTTCAAGGGTAACAAAAATAGAGCCTAAGGGGAAATGTAGAATGACCACTAGTGATGTTGCAAACACAGTAGCAGAGCTATTCAATGTGCAAAACAAAGATCAGGCAGATCATGCCATTGGCAAATTCTTCTTTGCCAACAGCCTTCCATTCCATGTGGCTCACTCTCCATATTATAAGGAAGTTGTGACAAAACAATCAAAGCCAGACCATCATATGTGCCACCAAGGGAGACAAAATTGGGGATAACAATCTTGGATAAAAAATATTCCAAGTTTAACATTCTTATGGAGAAAATGAAAGCTACCTAGGTCACTAATGGATGCATCATAATCATGGAAGGGTCGACACATATCAGGCTTCATCCACTCATCAACATTATGGCCACATGTAGAGAGGACCCTTGTTATGGCCAAATGTATAGAGGACCCTTACTTCCTTCAGGCTATTGATTGTTCAAGGCACTACAAGGATGCTGATTTTCAGTTCAAAATCCTTAGAAATGCTATTGAGGAGATTGGCTTAGAGAGTGTGGTGCAAGTAGTGACAGATGTAGCATATGTGTGCAAACTTGCAAGGAAATTGATTGAAGAAGCCTGCACAAGTATTTATTGAACTCCTTGTTGTGTGCATGTCATGAAATAATGCACTCAAGGAAATGGGAAAAATTAGATGGATCAAAGATGTAGTTAATGATGCTAAAGATGTGCAGATGTTTATCTACAACCACCATACTTCATGTGCACTCTTCAAGACCTTCTCTAGGGAGTTTTTGAATCTTGTGGAGACTAGACATGCATCATACATCACCTCTTGGAGAGGATGCTTGAGTTGCGAGAGGTATTACAACTAATGGTCATGACAACAAAGTGGAATTGGTGGCCCAATTCTAAATCAAAGTAAGGAAGGGAGGGGAGGTGGTGAAGAGTGGTACTTTTTGGACTGATACAAAATACAATGTTGCCATCATTACTCTAGTTTTCAAAGCTATTAGATATTGGGACACAAATGCACCTAACCTTGGAGAGGTGTACGAGTGCATTGACAATATGCTTAGCCAAATGCAAGCCATTGTGTAAGAGAAAGATCCCACGTTAGCATTCTACAAAGAGCACATTCAACCAATCATTCATTGCCAATGGGAGCTCAACACTCCCTTGCACATGGCCACATGCATTGAACCCGGAGTGGTATGTGCGAAGGTCAAGAAGAATTACTCATACACAAAATGTTGAGGTGAAGGCGGGATTCATGAAAGCCATCCCAAAGATGAATGATTCTACATAGGCCAACATCATTCATATTGAATGGAAAAAACTTGCCTCTTAGGGGATATTTAAGATGGAGGAGACTATGGCAAGGAAGGATCCAATTCTACGGTGGGCTATGCATGGAACTAATTCTTTGACTACCACACTAGCTATTCATCTATTGTCCTAGGTTTTTAATTCTTCTACTACTAAGAGGAACTAGTCTACTTATAGTTTATCCACTCTGTTAAGAGGAACTGACTTACCTCTAGGAGAGTAGAGAAGCTTGTAGTTAAACATAGTGCCTTATGTCTCATTGACAACTTAGCCAAATGCAAGCCATTGTATAAGAGAAAGACCCCACATTGCATTCTACAATAAGCACATTCAGCCAATCGAAAATCAACACTCCCTTACACATGGTTGCCTATGCATTGAACCCAAAGTGGTATATGCAAAGGTCGAGAAGAATTATTCCTACACAAGATGCTAAGGTAAAGGCAAGGTTCATGAAGGCCATTCAAAAGATCTACACAGTCCAATATCATTCATACTAAATGGACAAAATTTGCCACTCTTAGGGGATATTCAAGATGGATAGGCAGACTATGGCATACAAGGATCCAATTCTATGGTGGGCTATGCATGGACCTAATTCTTTGACTACCACACTAGCCATTCATCTATTGACCTAGGTTTTTATGTCTTCAACTACTAAGAGGAACTAATCTACTTATAGTTTCATCCACTCTATTAAGAGGAACTGACTTACCTCTAGGAGAGTGGAGAAGCTTGTAGCTATACATATTGTAATATGTCTCATTGATTGCAACAAGCTTATGTACAAGGAGAGTCTAGCAGCCCAATGTGATGTAGAGCTAGAGGAGCCAAGACAAGTTGATGAAGATGTAGCACAGACAAGGTTGGTTGGTATTGCTTTGGAGCATCTTGGGCTTGAGAAGTCTAGCAATTTGACTGATGAGAAGTTTGGCACATATTTTTTAATGTAATCATCATTTTGAATATAATATAATTATATGAATATATAGATATTTGGCATTTTCATTGTTCATTCAATGCAATATCAAATATGTTTGAGTATTTCAAAGTTTCATATGTTATTCTTTGTATTTTTTTATAACTATTTTTTTACGTCACTATCCCCCTACCATCCCCAAATCTAGGCCATTGCTCCCCCATCCCAAGACTCCATGGAACATAGCCAAAAAGTAAATATATTAAATCATAGAAGAAGAAATTGTGAAAAAATAACAAATCACCAAGTTATCCAATTTTTCCCCAAAAAAATAATGACTTTTAAAATAAATCATAGTCAACATTCTTTTACTATTTTTTTCCCGCATAATCACAATAAAATCACCAAAATCGAATGTAATTGTGGTTTTTAATAATTTTTGAACTTTTTTTTTCCAATTTTGACTTTGACTCATGACATTTTTGTTCACTTAGGGTTTTAAATACCAGTTTTAGCAATTGCCTTTTTTGGGTGCTGTTATGAATCCATTCGATCCCAAAGAACAAATGGTTTTTCGTGCTAGAGTTGCCCATATACGGTTATAATTGGAACCAAAAGTCACTCATTTGAGATTGATTGATTAATAGTCAACAAAGGTCCCTACACCCTTTGGAATGTGTGGAAATGTTGCCCATTATTTTAGGCCCCCAATCCCATATCCTCATTTGCAGCTGCCACAATTGATAATGTAGTTTTATTTTGTTTAAGTTTGGATGTTTTCTTTTCTTTTTTTAAATATCATTTATTAATATTTATTAAGTATATAACAATTAATTTTATTTATTATATCATTATTAGTTTATTTAATAATCTTGTTATTTATTAAATTTAATCTCTTTTAATATTTTATTATTAATGAAATTATAATATTTAGGTATAAAATAATAAATCATATTTTAATATAATAATATAGTTTTTCATTTGTGTTTATTCTATTTTAATATTTTATTATATTAAATTTATATATAATTAAATTTTATTATATTATTGTTTGTTTGTGTGTGTGTGTGTGTGTGTATCCAACAATATCCATAAAAGGGAATCTTGGTAAAAAGCTATATCCATATTGGATACGTAACTGTCTTTGTATCCATGCAACTCTATTAATAAAACAATTCATAGTTAAAAGACTTCCAAGACTTGCCCAAACTTAGTGAGTCTCAAGTTGGGTAGAGTGAACCGTAGCCTAGAGACTCGAGACTCGAGTATCTCGTGAGTCTAGTCAAATTTGCCAAACCTGATGAGTCATGTCACTTAGACTCGACCATGTTAGTTGTGGAAATCAAAAAATGCAAATAAAAAATTGAAAACACTCAAATCTAAAAAGCATGAAAGTCGAGCATTTTTTAAAGGTTTGGAGAAGTCTTGGAGCCTAGTTAAAAGCAACAAAATTATAATAAATGGTATGTGCTATGAAGGTCAATGTGGTTTCAACCCCATTAGGGACATTGCCCCCAGACCACAAGGAGTGTTGCCCATTCACCCTATTGCAGGCTGCTGCCCCTAGGCCCATGCTCTAATTTTTATTTGCTCTCTTTGTCTCTATGTTATTAAAATGCTTTTCAATTTTAAAAATAATAGGTTTTTCTCTTCTTATTTTTCTATTTTTCTATGAAAATCCAAATTTTTCCCAATTAACTCCCAAATTTTTGAGAAAATCTTTTATTTTTGGTTAGCAGATTTTTTCACCAAAAGATTTTTGCTGCTATGTATTAAATATCAATAATAATTTGACTTTAAACTTAAGAGAAATATTAATATATTTTTAATTTAAAAATTAATTAAAATTTAATCATAAAACTTAAACCTCAATTTAAAACTAAAACAAACGATAAAGATGTGCAATGTTTGAACTATCTATAATCAAAATAACAAAAAAAGTTCTCAAATAATAAATTTCCAGAGTACCATTTTCTATATTCCTTCTATTTTCTTCAAATTGGACTGTAACTGTGTCATATTGGGGAATATATATCATAAATATATCTACGCTTCTATAATTTAGGTTTAAGAGTTTCTCTCTCTGGAATTCCTGATGCATTATACAAAAGATAATCTCACATTCTTTGCTCACCTTCAAATTGCAAAAAACTATTCTGCAGATCCCAGCATTTCATGCCAATCTGATATTAATTATTCTAGAATATAATACCTAAATAGGACCCTAATCAATCAAACACAGAAACACTAGAAATCTTTATACATGAACAATGGCCGCTGAAAGCAGACACAATGTGTTTTTACACAGGCTAGGAAGTGTTTTGTAGAAAAAAAAAGTAAAACCCTAATTTAAAACAAGTATTTTCAACAAAATCTATCAATTTGTCCTTCAATTCATACGGTTGCACAGGTATGAATTTAATGGCAATTTAGAACGATCTTCAGGGTATTTTTTTAATATTCACTGGATTTTAAATTTTTATAATAAAATCCGATGAACTCTGTGTCTTAGGTTTCCATTTACGTATTCATACCCTCAGTGACAAACTCCAAATTGCAAATTGGAAGCAGCCAAAATATAAACCTATGCAGCCTGAGATCTCTTAAAACTACAGTCTCTAACCTCCTTGGCAAGGATTTGACTTGTATAGAAGGCAATAAAGATGGACAAAGGCGTTGCAAAAAGTAGCTCACTCACCCACCACATACTGGTGTATGACCATGTCATATCAAAATATAGTCACTAGGAGATTTGGGTAG